>CAIGRF010148381.1:2826-16143 GCA_903798235.1 Fraxinus ornus
AGAAGGTGCAGGAATCAGCTTCGATTCGGAGGGTATTTTTCGCTTGGATTTTAGGATGGAAGACAATAAGAGGAGCACTGGCCATGCCATTGATGATCGAAGGATACAAGAAGGGTATTATCAAATTTGCTATCATTACATGTCGGTTGCCTGTGTCATGAGATTGATATCAACTTCTCCAAAAAAATTATCTATAGTTTGCAAGGTTATTTCAAATACCTATATTTGATGGATACGTTTACCGACTGATTTGAACTTTGGAGTATTTGATTATTGTACCAAATAATACAATTTCTCCATCGATTAAAGGGATCAAAGGGCAGAGCCTTTGATGTCCCCTCTAGTCAAGAATCGGACCTTATTTGAATGGTGAAACTTTGAAATCCATATCATCTTGCTTGATACATGTTATAGATGTTTAAATTGATTCTTTTTTCTCTTTTTGAGTGGTTAAGAATTTATCAGATTCTCAACAACTTTCCAATTTTGTTCTTGCTAACAACCCATTTAATTAGCTAATATGCTCATTTTTCCACCACATTTTCTTATGTTTTAACCAGACAACCTTCCTCTACATAGGGAGATCTAGGCTTTTTCCTAAAATTACTCTTTTGTATTCTTCCTTTTATTCCAATGCCACTAATATTACCAAGCTCTTGAAACAGTATCCAGACTTCAGCACTTTCGTTCTTTCAACAATTACAGAACAAAAACCGGACTAGCCACTGATGCTGTGAAGTTTGTCGAGTCTTGTTATGATAGCAAGTGTAATATTTGATGATTATTGAATTCTGAAATTTTAAATACAATACTTTATTCTCAATTTTGTATTCCTATTAATCTGAACATGCTCTTAGGTAACGTCTAACTCCAAGTATTTATGATTGTTTTATGTGTAGGTGTTCAGCAAGGAAAATGGTCCCTTATTTGAACAGAAGTTTTCTACATATTCACTCCAAGATCTATCGTGAAGAAAGGTAGCCTGAAAAAGTGGATGAAAATGCTTTCAGAAATTCTGGATGTTACTGCTACTGGAAGATCTATTTGTGTTTTTTTAACAAAATTGTAGTATATATACACGTAAAATTGTACTTGGAAAAAATTATGAGAATTAATATGAACTCGATAAGATTGATTTCAAAATATTTATTACCATGTCAACATGAGCTGAAGTTTAAACTTTTTGCAACTTCATTGGGTTTGGTTGTGACTTGATGCTTGTTAATTCTTGTCACAAGTTACGTACAAGGACAAAAATAAGGATTTGTCAATTTTAATTTAATTTGTGTTTTTTATATCACAAATATTTCAAGATTCACTAACTTCAAAATTTATTTGTTATTTAATACTATATTAACATTAAACTATAAAAAATTATTGAATAATTAGATTTTTTGAATAAAATATTATGAAAAAGTATTCTCAAAATTTCAAAGTAAAAGCGTTTTCCATTTTCATGTTTTGAGAAACAGTTTTTCAAAATGACAAAAAGAACGCATTTTCAGAAATTTCAAAACAGACACTCAAAACACAAAATACAAAATAAATTCAAAACTCAAAACACAAAACTGAAACACAAAGAGAAAAGTCCCTAAATAATTGATTAAATTTAACCTTATAATCTGGTCTGTCAATTTGTTTTTAATAGGGATATATAGGTTGTCAGATACTTGATGACCTTTGGAATTTTATCATTTCATTCAATTGTTGAAAGTTATTTATGTTGAATTTATTTTACAGCAAGTAGTTTACTCATAAGTTGATGTTTAATTTTTAAGTTTTTAACCAAACAAGCATATTCTCACAATCTGTTGATTCCCCCATCTGCTTATGTTTTTTTCTTACCTAAAATTAAAGACTTTGTAATCACAAATTTATGTTTGCTTGTTTTAATTGGCAGTGTTATCGGCTTAAGATACTTATCATTATCACTACCTAATTTGCAAAAATACAAAGGGTCCAAAACCATTATCACTACCTAAATTCGAAGGGCATATACAAAAATGCTTAATTAATTATGCATAAAATCAGATATGAATCAGAACTGATTGTTCGAATTTGGGTATGATTCCAGTAATTATCTAGAACCGATCGATTCCTTTTACTAAGTACTCGAGGTGTAATTAGTGTTTCTGGGTATTGAAATATCCGGATTGACTTACCCGACGCTCAAACCTAAGGATGGATAAAGAACATAGCCCAAAACTAAGTTATTTAATGGGAATTAAAGGATCAATAATCTAATTATTAAATCTATTTCTAACAGAAATGTTTTAACTCTTTATTTCGAACTCAACGGTTTTTCAATTTGAAAGGTGTTACGAATTGTCATAAAAACCTATCTCGACAAGTGATGACCTTAACCTGAAAATAAGTTGAAAGAGGCACCAAAATGAAAATTAAAAGACAGTAGTGTTAGCCATCTTTGACTTAAGATTGAACTTGCCATTTAACGATTTTTTAATGCATTGTGAAGTTTATCATGAATGATTCAAACCCACAGCGAAGAGACCAAAAATTAGACGGAACAATGAAAAATAAAATTGTTAATGGTCATCTTAGGCTCATTATTTGGAACAATTTTCCAATATGAAAGATGCTTTGTGAAGAAATCAAGTCAATTTGGGCCCCAATATGAATTTCCTTGCTCCGACGTTAGACGAGTTTTAGTTTTCCCAAATGAATTATGCTACATGAACATTAGACTTAACATAATGGTTGACATTACGTGACGCCCCCCTATTGGGAGGGTGCCTGGGCCAGGCACCCTCCCAATAAGGGGGCGCCACGTGGCTTTATTATGTCATTTATTATGTTCATCTAGTATAATTCTTCCCGAATATGTTTGTTACCTTCTATTAAATAAGAAAGCTCTTCTGGCAAAAAAATTAAAATAAATGAAGAACGTAACAATATGTATGGTGGCGGGTGCAGAAGATGACGAACAATGCTCGTTACTGCACTTTGTTACGGCAATTTACAAGTTTAAAATAGCGGATTGTCTTATATTTTGAAACTTATTTTTATTTTTTTTATATCGCCAAAATAATTGATAGAAAGGGTCAATTTTATTTCTTGGATACGGGAGATTTACTTTGGTTCAGTGATTTTGAATTTTGATTGGATTAGAAGAGATTAATGTTATAGAGAGGACATATAGAGATTGTAATTTTACGTGCAATTCCAATGTCTATATGTAAATTGGCCAAAACCCGACTAAAAATATGGACCGAGCAGCCTCGACTATCTTCAAATCTGAACACTAAGCCCCTATTTGACTACCATTATTTTGAAAATACAAAGTTTCGAATAGTGATTTTAGAAAAATGTGTGATTAAAAAGTAAAAAAAATAAAATATTTTGAGCTTATATTCAGAATATTTTATTGTGTGAATATAAGATTAAAAATGAGTACGTAATAAAATAAAAAAGGTTTTCAAATAATTGTTGTCAAACAGAGGCTAAATCGGCTCATGGACTCGCCGGAAGCTTAAACCATTCAGCACGTTGTACAACTCAAATTTATTTTAAGAGAACAATTATACAATCAGTCGTAATTGTGAAAAATTAGTTCATCCCAATTGTGGTGCTACAAAATTTTGAGGTAACCAGTCAGAAACCATTTGTCCAGCTTGCAAACTAATTTCATGTGAATAAACAATACAAACGATAAAGCTGACCTGCTCAAGCAAACCATAACATAATAAACCAAATACTCGAAAAGGAACTGTGTAGTTTGGTCAGCTCATCAAACACAAGTTGAACCACACAAATTTCAAAAGGGGTATAGATCATAAATAGAAAAACCAGGGCAGATAGAGCCTGCTCAGCTCAATTGTTCTATTATCTAATCAGGTCAGGAAGGAAGCGGAATAAAGCTGTGCTAGGAAGACGCACATTTAGAAAAATGCTAAACGGATCCATGATCTCAAGATCTAAATGTGAACCTGACTAACACTGTAGCAAAGCAGAAACTAGTGATAGATGATAAGAAATCATCGTTTTCTACTCTTAGTTTTGGTAATCCTCGATTTGCTCGTTTCATCAGGAGGCTTCCAGATAATATCATCAAGGTTGTTATAGAAGTTCTTGTAAAACTACCAAAAAAATAAAACAAGGTCTTGATACCTCCAACAAAGGAATGGCCAGCTATTTTAACTTTTTCCAGTACACGAGAAAGGAAAAGGTTAAAAATCAAAATGGCCATTATACTTTTAATGTTGTTTTTCAACCGTCACTCCATTCCTTATGTTTGAACGATCCGGAGTGATTGATGGGAGACGTTAAAATTCCAGTGTCTACAGGGAAACAACCTTGAATATATAGCGATGGAAAATTCTAACATTTTCGAAAGTATAGAGATAGTGAAACTATTTGGAAAAAAAAAACTTTAAAGTGAGGTGATTTTTGGGAAACAATGTTGAAAGTTTAGCGGCCATTGAGATTTTTCACCCACCAGTAAATTAGTAGTAAAGTTACTACATACTGAAGGAAGGCAACATAAAATACTAACCTTAAGATATTCATCAGCATCTCCAGCTGCTTTCTGAATGTCAACCATGATAAATGTAGGAGGAACTTGAAAAATCTGCTTAGAAATGTAAAGTTTACAAGATACTCGTCAAAAATGATGAGAGGTACTGCAAGTAGCAAATGAAATTTACCTCCAGAATTACAGAGAAATGCGAAGTCTTATTTGCGGAAAGACCTTCCACCCTCATCTAAGAAACACAGTAATTTCAAATAAATAAGAATTCATTCATTTATCAGTTAGATGGATAACTGATAAATTCGTGCAAATGTTACATAAAGCAATAATGTGATATAATGAAATCTGTAGGCTACACATACAGTATTAACCATGTTCATCAATAATATACTTCAAACAGGTCTACCTTATAGTTACGAATGTGTGTCTTGAAGCCCATTGATTGAGCAACAACTTCCATACTCGATAAAACAACCTTTGCAGGCTTCTGTGAAACAAAACGGGTTTGGTGCTTCACTGAATCCTGGTTAAAAAGGCAATATGTTATGTACTATCTCAGTTCAAAGTGCATTATGTACTACATCGTCAAAGTAATGCTCGAAAGCACAACCAACCACAATGAAAAGAGATAGACTGCAACACTTCAATTAAACAAGAGGATCTGGAAAAATATGAAAACACAAGATCTTGGACAAGAAGTCTGAGGTTGATTCATAGTTTCTTACCGGCCTGCGATCGAATATTGCTGAAAGATTTAATCCTTGAGACAGAATAATCAGATCAAATGCATTCAGAACCAGAGGGCCCACATCCTCGTTCCCACATTGCTCATTAGGTAGTTCTTCCTACAGCAAAACAAGTGCAGCAGCTGTTAAGAAATACAACAGAAATAAACAGCAAATACAATATAACTAGGCTACATTTTGTAAGTTGAATTATGTTGTATAAAGAATTTAATATAAAATTATAATGAATAATTTAAATAGATGGTAATATGGTGGATTAATGTGGATAGTATTCTTTAACTTCCTATTCAAAAGATAGTCATTTACACTATCAACAGTATATCAAAACACGGGTGTTGGAGGTGGGTTTAGATGGGATAATAAAATACAATATAATTGACATTATTTGCATAAGAATTCTAAGAATACTATTCACCTTAATCCACTCTACTTTCCAAATTAGATACTTACTTTAGGAAACATAACTAGGGTTTTTTAACTACAGTTTCTAGAACTTTAATAGTTGATTACTTTCAAAACTGGATACTTATTTTAGGAAACATAATTAATGTATTATTTAATATTTTTGTACTTAAATTAGACTACTTTAATCATTATATCCCTGAATAAAGGGGGTTTATGCATTGTAATAGTTAGACTTCCAAATTGTATAAATTTATACTCTCTCTAAATTCTTTCTATTCTCTTCCTCTTCTACTCTTGCTTTCTCACTCTCTTTCTCTTTCTCTTCCTCTTTCTATCTCAATCTTGTTCTTGTTCAATTGTTTTCTACGTCAATTTGGTATCTAAGCAAGCCGTATTCCTTTGGCCAAACAAATTCACAAATTTTTAAGTGTTCAAGTTCAAAAAATTAGTGCCCCCAGCATACAACCTATAAATAAATCACACCGCATCCAACCAACCTAGCCCCCCAACAAGTCACCGCCATCCTCTACATCTTCCTCTACATTCAACCGTCCAAGTCCCCCAACCGCAATGGAAAATCAGCTACACCAACAAAAAGAAAAAATCAGTAATTAATTAGCTTTAAGTGCTTGCAATGATTCAGATATTGGTTTTTTCCATTTTATTCTTGCTCAGATATCAATTTTGTTCTACTAGAACCATAACTTTCATTTAAGTGCTTGGCCTCTTATTTAAAAATATAAATAAATAAGAGAGAGAAACAGAAACTGTGTTACTTTTTACTAACTTTTCTCTTTAAAAAAAAAACTACAAAAAAAAAAGTTGCTAAAAATATAGTCCAGTTGTTTTTCTGGTTTTAGTATTTTTGAGCCAAAATATTTATATAAAAAAACCAACAAATCACTTTGACATAAGTTAAGTCTCCAAAATACTGTGACATGTACTTACAAAAAGTTAAGAAAACAATTAATGACAACTGGAAAACAGCTTCTTCGACATTCACTTAAGATCTCGTGCATTTACTTGAACAAATTGAAGATTTGCTCTCACAAGTGGACCAATCACCTACTGTTTCCATGCTCACATATCTCTCCACTAATAATGATATTGGTCACGGATGAGCTGTTAAAGAATAAACATGTTGCTATACAAGTAGCATTTGCTTCTTCCCCAAGGGAAATATTTTGAATTATTGCACCCAATGCCCTATATAGTGATGAAAAAATGAAGGATATTTTCCATTAATTGTATCGTCATTTGCATTTCTCTTTGACAAATTCACCAAATTGTATGCTAAGAGAGCTAGGATACATAAACTATGGCTAATGTAAGGACTTTGTCATCATGTTGGATCTAAAATGTGAACAACTGATAATTAACATGTTCCAACATTTTCTTTTAGCACAAAGAGAAAATCATCTAGAAAATGTCTGCACATCCATGGAGATAATAATGGATCTTGTATTGGGAAAAAACGACAATCTCTCTCTAGAATTGCTTACCCTCCTTTTGGATAGTGTGAAAAAGAAAAATAATGAGGTTTTTCCTTTTGCAATTAATTTGGTAGAATAACTTTTTGAGAAGTGTGTTGTTAAGATCAAATCTTACTTGACTCAAAACTATAACCTCTAAAGGTTTGCTTCGATTATTATATTACGGTTGTCTCCTCCCTTTGCAAAGGGACTAATAATATTATTGATTGGAGTACTAACATCACATTTGGAGACAAATCGGTTGCTGAGGATGAGATTTTTGAGTGTCGTATGGTGTCCCTTTCATAATTACACCTGTATCGATCCAATTTACAGACATAGTTGGGAAATTACATACATAATGCAAGTGCTCGCTTAAGGTGAGAAAAAGAGAGAGAATGCTTTTGGAACATGAAATTGATCAAGAATTTGGTCAACTTTAGCATGAAAGAGTTTCCTTTTCATTAAAAAGGAAACGGCTTCTAGTGTACCAAGTTTGATGTGTTGATGTCCGAATCTTCACCTATTTGTATCTATTTAGTGATCAGTTCCCTAGTTTCATAGATTCCACTCGGTTTTCCTTTTCTATGTTCTTCCAATGGTCAAATAAAGATGGATAGTAAGGATTGTGTAATATAATTTTTTTAGCCTCGTCATCTAAAGCTGATTCCAATTGCTAGATTCCTCCTACATTTAGTTAAAATCCATCTTGTTTTTACCACAAGTATTTTCCAAAAGAAAATAAGATCGAAATTCAAAAATAGCCAGATCATCTAAAGCATGAATATAATCGCCTTTGTTTTGAAGGCACAAAAAGTTCAAAAAAGTAATAGAATAAGATGCGAGATAGCCATACCTTTACAAGAAGGCTTTGAGTAAGGATTTCATCTTACGAGGAATAGATTGAAACAACAAAAGGAAACCAAGACTTATGACTACCGAGCACATTGATTGGGATACATCAACTAAAGTGGCTCCAACCAATAGATGTAGTAGTATTGATTGGGACACATAAACTAAAGTGGCTCCAACCAATAGTCAAGTATTAGTTGCCTCGTATTATAGAAGAATATGCATATGGTAAAACTTGAGTTGCTTCACTTTATGACTGAGAGTTATCATTGGTTGACTTTCCATATGTCCACGACTTCATGCAGAAATTGTTATTGCCTACTCATTTGCCATTTGCGTGACTTTAACATTGACTTTGTTGTAGCATTACCTGAACTGGATGATATGTAAGGAAATTGTTTGCTTGTATATTTTTCCTATCACTTTTCGATTGTTGCCTACTAATTACTGTCATATTATTTTAGCTCCAAACTCTATAGTTCGTATTCTTAATTTTCATGCCGAGATTAAACGATAAATTATTTTGCATCATAAAACTTTTGAGCTTGCTTTTGATGCACAATATAGGTTTGAATGCTTTAACTGTGATTTTAAGCTTTGTTATGTGTTTCTTCGACACAATTTCCTAAACACATTAAGAAGTTTTGAAACTCACATGAAAATAATTTATTTGCCTGGTCATCACACATGAATGAAAATTATGTTTTCAATATATCATAATTGTTTTCATATCGGGGCACATTCAAGCTATCAATGTTGCAATCATTTATTTATGAGGACCAATCTATTACGCTAGTCCCTTTTGTTCTTGATTATCTGAAGCCAACTGATCTTTTGTGGATAAATTGCAACATATGCTACTTTTAGAAGTTTACTATCGGTATTTGGTTAATAAAAAAGATGGCTCCCTTGATATAAGTTAAGCTATATGTTGTTGTGAAGAGTTTAGACTCGTACTTGGTCAGGATAAAAGATCGACCTCTTTAAAGAATGAAATTGTAGTATATCTCATCGAAGTCGATCTCTATCAACCAAGGAGAAATGATGATAATCCTAGTAGAGATATTTAATTTACTTTCTAAATTAGTTACTTATTTTAAGAAACGTAATTAGAATTTTATTTAATAGATTTTCTAATATTTTATTAGTTGTTTACTTTTCAAATTAGATACTTATTTTAGAAACAATAATTAGGATGTTATTTAATAGATTTTCTAGTATTATCATACTTAAATTAAACTATTTTAATCCCTCTATAAAGTGGACTTGTGCATTGACTTTGATATTGAATAAATAAATATTTTCTCCCTCTAAATTCTCTATTCTCTTCCTCTCTCTCTTTGTTTCTCAATCTCGTTCTTGAGCAATTGTGTTTTACGTCACAAACGTAATAGTAGTGTTCACATGGAGCAGGACCTCCCTAAATATGAAGGACCATAGTGCATATCAGAAGCTATAATCTAGAAACTTTATCCAACAGCGCATGCATCCATAGAGATGTTGACTCCAATACATGCTTTATTTACAGGAAACAACAGAAGAATTACATCACGAGAAGGGATGTGTCCAAGCATAAATTGTTCTTAGATTAAATAGAAAAAAGTTGCTTGAATTTTTTAGTCAATATTCTTCATATTGCAAAGTTGTGATTTCTTTTATGTTATAGCAACTTGTTTAAACTAAAATTTTATACTTTCGAATTTGATTGGTAGGTTTTTTCTCTACTTCTGAACTTGACTGCAATTAAAAATAATATAAATCATAAACGAATTTACAATAACTTTTAGTGATTAAGAATTCAATTATTTAGCTAAACGATCATAATACAAGTTCTAAAACACGGACACACATGCATATATCAAATGAAAGGAACAATAAACTCAAATGATAACAAAGCAAATTTAGAACACAAAAAATAACCTATACAATGGTGAAACTTGAAACTAAGAACTAATCCTACAATAGTCTTAATAATGACCAAGGCATCATTGACCAAGAGTACTATAAATTTAGAAAAAAAAAATATTATATCTCCAAAGAGTAATATTACGATAAACCTTAATTTTATAGGGACAACCGGATTTTGAAGAGCAAACATAGTTAAAAGATCCATGATACCAAAATTGCCTCCATAAATTGAAGCCTTACTTTGCTGAGGGATTTAGGATTGGCATGATATTGTGTGAGCCACATTGCTTGTTTTAATGTATAAATTTGGTAAAACTTTCAAAGGGGTGACAACTAGAATGGAGGAAAGCCATGTTTTTCTTTCTTGTTAATTGGTAGAAACACCTGAGAAGCTAAAATCCAAAAGATCCGGCCCTCCTAACAATAGCATTGATGGGAATCCTATAAGATTATATTATATGAAACCTTTCCAAATTGGATACTTATTTTAGAAAACGTAATTATTAATAGATTCTCTAGTATTTTATTAGTTGTTTCTTACCTAAATTTAATAGATTTTCGAGTATTTTATTAGTTGTTTTACCTAATTTAGACTAGTTTAAGCTTTATATAAAAGGGTTTATGCATTTTAATAGTTTAGGATTGGAGAAGAAAACCCAATCAAGTGCTGAGTCTTCAGTAAAGAGGAAGTGGCAGGATCACAACGAAGAAAACGGAAAGGAACAGAATAAGAAAGAAAAGGTTTAGTCAGGCTCAAGCAGAACTTTTTCTACATGCCACACGTACAACAAAGGACACTTGGGGGAGTGTCTTCAGGGAAAAAGGGTATGTCCAGAGAAGTGTAAGGCTGGTCGTTTCCTTAGAGAATGTCCAGAGAAGAAGGGAAACGGTGATCAAGCTAAGAAAGGAAAAGCCAGAGTGTTTGCACTGATGGGAGAAGAGAAGGATCAAGACACAACAATAGGCATGTTACCGATACCTGATATACCTGCAATTGTCTTTATAGATTCTAGAACTATGCATTCATTTATTTGGATAAGACTGGAAATAAATATGAGGAAACGAATAACAACTTGAATGTTAGTGCCTCTTTAAGCGGAGTCATTAATAATTTAATACCAATCGAATGGTTAAAGACGTTAGCTTAGAAATTTAAGGAACGGTATTAAAGGCAGACGGTACTTCTTAAGATGTAATCTGGGATTTTTGGAAGTTCCCATCAATGATATTAAAGTAAGAGCAATTGGAGATCATGGACTAGAAATGATATGATAGAGATATCAGAGTAGAATAGTGAATGTGTGAGAAGGTTAGGTAAATTTCGAAGACGAAATTATTTTAAGGTAGGTAGGTAGGTTGTAGAACCCAAAAATTATACGAATATTATCACATAATTTAATAGCCAATTGATAGAAATGCCATGTCTAGTCAAGTCTTTATGCAAGTCAAATTTGTTATGTGCAATAGTTAATTAGATTTATTTGATTTTTCCTTAATAGTTGATGGACTAAAGAAGAAATAAGTATTCGATTTTATACTTTTATTTATTTGGACCAAATAGTTAATTTTTAAATGAGCAAGAATTACCTTGTCAATATTAGACCATTTTGAAGCTGGCAATAAATTATGAATTATGGACTCAAGAAAAAGTTAATTTGCATAAGCTAAACTCGAGTCCCAATTAAGAAATAGTTAATAATATTAGTTATCGATTTAGACCAAATTACTATAGCAATATTAGTTATCCTAAGATTGATCAGTTAATTTATGGACATTTTAAATTAAAAATAGGATTATTATTTTATTATTACTAATTTTTTTCGTAATTATATGATAACAAACTCTTTTATCTTATTTTATTTATATTATAAATAATTTAACACTAATCCCATTCAAATTCAGTTATAATTCATATTAGGACTCAATTTTCACAGGGTCACATGTATAGATATAAGCACTTTCCATCATCTTTATTTTTCCACCATTACAGTTTTAAAGAAAACCTTATTAAATATACACGTAATTTATAATATAAATTATATTATATTTATCCTAATCCAATTAGCCTTATCAAAATCAGTTATTCAAATTGAAAACTATTATTTCATGGTTAGCTTTTTGGGGATAGACTTCAATCCCAATTTGAAAAAGTTGTTTAAATCCAAGGACTCGTCATGATTTACTATAAATATGGCACGAAATCACAATGATGAATTAAAACTTTTCCTCACGATAGTTCATCCGTCCCTCACTCTCTCTGCCTCTCTATTTCACATACAAACACAAAAAAAAAAAAAAAAATATTAGGTTTTGCAAAGAAAAGTGGCTCGTATATTAAATCTTCAGATTTACATTAAGAATCTCGATTCCAGCAATTTTATTCTCCAAATTCATTTTCAGGAGGTGAGGCGGCGTTCAACGGATCCTCGTCATGAAGTACTTTAATTTTTAGATATTGAGATTTTTGAAAGCATTTGATTATTTTTTTCTAGTATTAGACTCAATCGATTGAAACATTATGCTTTTAATGTCCAATTTGAATTGCACGATACAAGCCCAAAACATTCAGCTTATTTTAATAAATTAAATTTATCTTTTATTAAAGTTGTCGATTTTTATTGCTCATTATATTAAAATTAATTTATAAGCACCTTAAGAAATTCATGTTTGGTGACGCGTCGGGTTATTACAATTTTGGGCATTACACAAGCTTACTTAGAGATTATCATCAAAGCTTCGGACTTGTTCCTTCCACAACTCCACATAAAGATATTCAGCTATAACACTAACAAGGTCTGATATTTCTTAATTATAATTCCATCTCCGCACCCAAAAAGGGTTGAGTTTCTAAAGAGCACGCCTCCCTTGCAAGTCAATTCTTAATGTAAGAAAAAGCTACCGGTAGTGAAGGCGGTTACAATAACTCCAGCACTACAAGAATACTTGAGAGAAAATGTTTATTCTCTTGTCTAAGTATATTACTCTCTTCATTTCCTATTGAATTCTTTGTATTACAATTTTCAAATACAAATCTAAGATCCCTAATTGTACATGTAGTAGGAGGACACTATTTCAATGTGTATAACATTTTCCATCTAAGTAATCTATACATATTCTAATAGATTCTTATACATAAATTCTATATTTAATACATGAATTCTCTTCAACAAGAATACACGTATTCTTCGATTCTTCATCTAATACATTTAGCGTATATTCATGAATAGTATTAATATAAGAGATTCATGGTTTTAGTTTCACGATTCGTTAGGCAACTATTGTGAAATAGCGACTCTTCTAAAATTCATGTTACAAGTCCATATTAATTTCTAACATCTCCCTAAGTGTAGAAACGACAAGCTTCTCTTTTGATATTACTAGTAAGACGCACGTGCCATAGTATAGTTGGCTATATAATTACGTAAATATATAAAAAAATTATTTA
>CAIGRF010148394.1:0-12014 GCA_903798235.1 Fraxinus ornus
CTTCACCTTGAAGGACGGTAAATGAAACTTTTTTAATCCCCGCGATACGGCACATCGTGACCGTACTCGAGATCGATTTTGAAGTTGCTATTAAGGCATTTAGAAATATGGTCTGCGAGGGTGTCATTTGTTTTCTGTTTTATTACTGTTTTAAATTTAGAACGAAGATAGAGATAAATAAAATAATTATTAAATGATCATGAAATACTACATGCAATTTGTAAGCAACATATTTTTTATAACAAGATGTGTAGTTGCAATAACAAGTAACCTATAAAGTAACAATAATATCAGAAGAAAGGTAAAAGAGGTACACCAGGGTATGAAACCAGGGACAATAAACTTCTCCATCAAATCTGATTCAGATTCTCAAGGTCAGTGGAAATGAAATACAAGCACTTTCCTCGAAGCCACGTTCATACCCAACTCGGCAATCAGTGTCCAGTAAGTGGTGCTGATATGCTGGTGTAAAGAACCCGTATCCTACATAACACGGTGTACATTTGGATCAGTGATGTGATGAATACAATGAGTTATTGAACAAACGCCTCTGAATAGTCGTCCCAAGCTCAACAACTCTCTGAGGGTGGAGGACGACTGCACATATACCAAAACAAACACCGATTGCAGCAATTGCAAAGATGGTGGGTCGAGAAATCAGAAATTTTTTCGTGAATAAGCGATTGCATGAATTTCCTGGCCTTTCCTTTAGATTTAGACTAGTGACCGCCTCTTGACTCAAAAGAGGAACTGTTGTGCTTTCATCAATAGGAGTCGAAAATACTCTGTCCACCAACTTATCCTTAGCCATCTTTTCCAAACCCTGCAAAGTTTAAACATAATTTGTCACAGTTTAGTCATTACCTCGCTTGCCAATGTGCACTTTTTGCTAAGAGCGCGAGTAGAATATATTAAAAGGATCGAACTTCAATTCAGACGAGTGTTACAAAGAAGAATGTTTACCTAAGAGAAAAAATGTTAAATGAGCATGTATAAATAAGTGTAACCATGGTACATGAAACGAAAAATACGAAAAGATTTTGGGACTATTTTTATTTTCTTTAGAGAAATTGCGAAGACAATAAACACACATGTACATACAAGTGTACGTCAACAAGCTCACTGTAGAAAAATCTATGTAACTTATTGATATAATACGAGTGAAAAAAGTAAATTCGAATGATTACCCAACAAAATAATAATATGAAAACAATTGTCTTTTTCCACAAACTTGTGTAGAATGCATATGTGGCATATGGTTGAGAAGTTACTCCAAATAATATAAATGGTATTGATGTCCATGCAAAAGGTTGCTTTCAAAAAAAATTCAATGGCAATTTAATAAGATGTTCTTGCTGGTACAATTAAATATCTGGATTACCATAGTATCGCATTTGAATGTCTGGTATTATCACATTTCAGACATACCCCACCAATTTAGACTTTACTAAGAGCTCACCTTTCCCCAGAAACAAACTTCTACACAAACTCAACGAAGAATATGTGATTTGAAACAAAAGTTCCGCAAATTTATCCATCCGTTGAATCAGTCACATTAAAATAAGAAACAAAAAATTGCACTACTGGTCAACCAATTGTCCGAGTAGCAAATTGGTCCACAAGCTTTAAAAAGGAGCAAATCCACCTTCAACCTCTCGTTATAGTTACGAAGTCACTCCTCAATGATGGAAAGCATCCAAACCTCCGTTAATTTGTCATGTAACCCTCACATGTCCAACTTAGCATATTTTCACAAGGGTCACGTGACATTTAATGGAGATTTGGATGCTTTGCTTTGAGGATTGATTGTACAGCCATAATTGAAGTTCGAGGACCTATTTGCTCCCTTTCAAAGGTTGGAGACCAACATGCTACTAAAGAAATTGGTTCAGGATCATTACTGCAATTTTCCACTAAGAAATTTATGCACAAAATATGAAGTCCGAACCTGACTGGCAGCTTGAACATAGATTCGAAAATCATTTTGGGAACTTTGACTAAAATCATTTCCATCTGTCCCATGCGTCACTAGGTAGTTTTTTTCCTGTAATTTCTGACTAAGTAGATTTCTTGCATTATTCAAGTTTTCCCAAAATAGCCTCATATCAGCATCAGGAACGTCCGTAATCAAATTCTTATCTGTTACAGTTTTCATGCGGTACAATATTCTGTCTAAAATGACGGTAGACTCTTTTTCTATCAAAAAGTTCAATAAGCAGTTGATTCTTTGTATCTGAGCAGCCGTCATATGTGGCTCTAACATAGGTTTGAGTGACCATGCAACTTCCAGCAAAAACTCGTAGAATTCTGTCTGTCTTACGGCATAAACTTCACATGCTGATGTTGGAGCTGCAAACTGGTGTCCTTCGGAGCAAAGAGATGAATCATACTTTTGTTGCATAATCGCCATTTCTTCACAAATTTCTCTGTCCCCAATAAGAATTGGAATGAAGTTGGATAAGCCAGACTGATTCTCAACCTACAAAAGAGACCTCAATATAGGTGAGAAAAAAAAAAAGCAAAAAGTCCGACCAAAACAAGTATCATAATTTGCATGATTCTTGCAACAGCTCTTATATCAAATTTATGTACGAGAATTCCTAATTTTTCTGAGTGAACAATATCTTCACCGTCAGTTTCCCTATATTAAGATATTCTTAATATCAATAAGGGCTTGTTTTTTGTTATAAAACTAAGAAAGGGGCAGCAAAATTGAGCTCCACATCATAGTTGACAAACCATGTGCTTCCCAAAAAGTATTTCAATCTTTAATCAGGAAAACGCCTTAAAACATTGCAAGCCCAAGAAATGCAATTTACTACAATTTTTTTTTTTTTTAAGTAAACCAAGATGCATAATTTCTAAAAACTTCATACTCAAGGGGACAAAATGATGCAACTCAAAATCAATTGAACACAAATGTCGCATATTCAGGTCCTGGTTTCAGATTGATTAGTGTGTGCATCCAAATGACAAAATTACTGAAGCAAAGAAGTCACATTTTTAACAAATACTTGTCCTAGTACATAAGTGAACCATACCAATACCACTTCATTGCACAAGAAAATAAGAAGCGGGTAGAAGATAGTTCTCACCTCAATAAACGCTGGGCCAAAAATATCTGGGTCAGTTCGAGGGACATGTATCTTCAATAATTGATGGTCTAAACTATCGCAGTCCCCTTCACTCTTGCAAGAAACCGATGAAACGCTAATATCATAAGCCAGATACCGGCCAGCAAAGGATACGAGAAACCTGAGAACAATTAGGATTAAGGAAAAATTGAGCTACATGCTTATTCTAAGCAACGTAAATAGAACAATTAGGATTAAGGAAAACTGTACATTGTTAAATTTGTTTTTCCAACACAAAGTACAAAACTTGAAACAATAATCTGCTATCGATCAGTCGCTTAAACTATGAAACAAACAATCATTTTCCTTGTCGAAATCTAGTCATTATTATGCATAGATAATAAGAATATATCCATTTTGATTGTTTTCAACATTAGCTTTCCCAATCAAGAGTTGAAGAAATGGTATATCAAAACATAGCACAAGACTGAAAGGCCTCACTATGAACCCTCGAACAATCACACATTCATTTTTTTTGTACTTTGGTCAATCTACGCCATCTTTTTCCATCATGGTTTCATATCATTTCTCAAAACGCAAGCCCAGTACAATGTATCCAGGTTAGCTTGTCCCTTCAGCGATTTCAACCTCTGATCCATATAACAGATTATGCATGCATCGCCATTGCAAAGACCCAAATATCACACCATTTCCACGTATTAATCCACTATCTTTTTTTTTTTGGGGTTAGAATGCAACAACTAGCAGGATGTATCCTTTTCCTCTAACAAAATTATTCTAAAACTGCCTCATCAACCACGTAAAACAACCTCCCACTCTACTAGTAAAGTGTACCCATCACCATCACCACCACCTCCCCCGATCCCCCTTTTCCTTTTACTCTCTATCCCTCCCTTCACCTCTTCCTCTCCTCTCCCCTCTACTTCAAGGTCACGGATTTAACAAATAATCATCAGTAACGTAGAAAGGAGAATTAACAGGGAGAAGTTAAAGAACCTCAAGTCAAAAATATTCCGTCAACTCAGAATTAATAAGAAATATCGGATAGTTGACTCAAATTTCAGAAAGAAACTTTGTCAGAGTTTTTGAATGGTAAAGGCAGTAAGTATTACCATACCGAAAGTTTGGTTGAAGTAGATTACTTCCACAGGCAACAAACTCTAAAGGCTTTCCAGCCTCAAAGCACATTGGATGAATATAATGAATCTTTGGAGCTTGTCCTTTGACCTTGACTTTCACCACAGAAGCTCCATCTGTTTTCACATGGAATTTAATATTGTCAAAAAGCTGACACAGTTTACCCCTATTAACAACAAAGAGAGAATCTTCAATAGCAATAAACTGTGAACATGTTGCTCCCTACTTACCACCAAAAAAATAACAATTGAAAATATAGATGGACTATCTTCAGCTCCAGAAGATGGTGACCAATTACTATTTATTTTGTTTTTATGAGAGAAACTTAAATCAGTTTCTCCTAATTCATTCCCAGGCCAAACCACAATATCCCTCATTATTCCTGCTTCATTACCAATATAACCAATTATTAACTTTTTTGCATGAGATGATTATAGATTGTGAAGTCTTTATGTCAACAATAGTGAGTGAAGAAATAATTAAATCTTCCATAATTGATTGTTGTATTATTCCATAAGCAATCAAAGGCTTGTGCATTGAAGTGTGGCGACAACCATCAACATACAAACGGAAGAAACTACCGCTGGTTCGCTAAAATAATATTACATTCTCAAAACAAAAGAAACAAGTCAACTAACAAAAGAACCAGTGGGTACATTAAAGTAACATAAAGTAGTACTCCTAAGAATACACCCCTAAAAGAAGAAAAATAAGACCATGATGGAAAATTGAACTCTGACAACATAGACCTACACATATCTATAATGTTATATATGTAAGATTGCCAGCTAACCTTTTGTGACACGAAATATCATGTCATTAAGATAAACAAGCATTGTGCCTCTCCCAGATAGCATGTTTCCAGGTGAGAAAACAAGGTCTTGTATACGTACAGCAGACTCCTCCAATAACTGCACAATTCAATGATATCATATGATAAAACCGTAAGCAATTTACTAGAAATTATGCAGGAGATTGCAGCAAAAATTTAAAATCTGCCTCATACATGAAGTATGTCACATGCAAAGCAAAATGTATATTATAGCAATTGTAATGAATGGCTTCAATTAATTTCAAGTCAACCAGTAGCTCTAATGAGCCTACAGTTAAACATGCAAAGTGGCCATTTAGCTATTAACCTTCCTCCATGATTAGTTTACTATGATAGCAACAGAGCACTAGAGCAAAAAAAATTCCTTCAGACTATTGCTACTAATGATCAGCAAAATCTTAGCACAATTTTGAAGATTTACAATGCAATAAATTATGGAGTTCAACAGATATTGGGTGACAAGAAAGATCTAAAATACCTTAACCCACATAAACTTTGGCATTGCAACAAAAGCTGTCAAAATTGTACAACCGGGGCGGATATAACCTTCCAATTCAATGGGCATGCCAGCTAACCATTCAAATATCTGTAAAAACATCACCCTCATGTTCATCAAATACCGCTATTTTTTACACAAATAAAATGTTCTCTTCCTTGTCTACTAAACTGTATAAAAATCTTTTAAATACTTGATGCCGAAGTCGCCGAGGAAACTCTGCAGGGTTCCAATCGTAGAGCTTGAAGGAGATTCGACCAGTAGGACACTGCAACAAAGCATCAAAACAGTGAAAAAAAAATTTAAGTCAGCTTCCCAATGAAATAGAATCACACCGTGTGAGACAGCGAATTGGCATTAAACCCACCAAAGAGGAGAAAGCACTCTTTTTATCACCATAGGATGTGGAGTTCGTGTATTTTTGGTTCTCTTTATCCTCATCATTTTGAGTTTCAACAGAACCTGCAGATAATGCGTGCCCTTCTGATTCCAACAAAAATTCCCTTTCTGGCATTTGACTGCTTAAGTGCATCATATCTGTGACATCCAGATATTTGTAAGGGTGGTCAGCTACTTCAATATTGTAAAACGCTGCAAACGTGAAGGAAAAGACAAGGCAATACAACGACAAATAGCAAAAAAATTCCTAGCTGATCGTAGCGTTAAGTAGAGGTATTCTCGATGGACTCCACAAGTACCAAGCATATATAAAATATTCCACTATTGCTGACTTACATACGCAAAGGTAATACAAGAGTGATAGCTGTACACATTTTCGCAGAGATGAGAACACAATCACAATGTTGATAAAAGTCAACCATACCTTTCCCAGTGTCATCGTCACCGCTTACATTATCAGCTAAGGCAACCTGTTGAGGTTCCATCTCAAAACTGCCTTTAGTATCATTAGATTTTCTTCGGCGTCTGTTGTTGTGACGTTCTAATTTTCTCCGACAACTCCGTTTACCCTCATCAAAATCTGACAAAATATGAAACCTACCAAAGGTAATAGAGACAAAAGCAGACAAGAATTAATAAGGAGATTTTGTTGAAGAAATACACCAGCAGTGCACTTCAAATGTGGAGATAAATAGCTTCAGGGCCAATTTACCCCAGGGAAAAAAAATTTTAAAAAAAAAACCGTCAGTTTTTTTCCTGAATTCAGTGGATGAGACCCACTTAAAGATGTGCTTTATTGCCATCGTAATTTCTTTTTGATAAAATCTAGGAAGAACCATCATTCTAACAACAAACATGTTGTGTGTACAGAATACTATACACAGAGAAAACCAACAGACAACACACAACACGGGTGGTCCCAAAATTTTTTGCAATATTTTATTCACAAGTAGGCCTCACCTCCATGTGAGATTTCTGGTGAAATCTTTCTGGTCAAGTGGAATTATTCTTCTAACAAATTTGTGTGATTCCAAAGATATCCCTAAAAACCAGAAATAAGCTCAACCAAAATCGATATTTTCACGATTATTCTTTCCAATCCTCAGTGGCTACATTTAGCGCCCATATCAATTCAACTTATAAAAGTGGCATTTACAAACATCTGTGTTGTGGTCCCTGAGCATTTACACAACTATTTTCAACAAATTTCTGCATCAAGAACACTACATATTTTACCATGACCCCGAAAGTCCATAAGTGCACACCATTATCAGCGACACCATACAACTATATCTCAACCCACCAAGATCATCTCTTTAGTTGCTCCTGTGCTTGTATGCACATGCACACATATAAACCAGCCAACTAGAGACAGAGCATACAAAATTCATTTTCACATTAATTTTATAGTTGTGTTTAACATGAGACAGTTAACGGTTACATATAAAAACCTACCATCCAATTTGCACCTCTCGATATATATCTTTCATTTGTCTTACAAACTATGCTTATTCAGTTGTTCCCAATATATTTGAAGTCAGCTAAATGGATGATGTTAGACACAAATTGAATTGTGGGTTTTGATACTGTAAAAGATCTTTTACATAAAAACTAAAATAAGCTGACTAAAATTTCATGGCCCATTAATATATCTCCTCGTCATTAATTATGCAGCTGAAGACTGTTTATTTACCCACAATCCAATTCAAAAAAGACACATCACTACCCGCCATTTTTTTATTATATTACAACCGTGCTAACCACAAACTCATATACTTAATTGTATATACTCCCACATGGACACAAGCTTTTCCTTAATTGCATTAATCATAGTGAGCTCAAGAACTTCGTCTCATTAATAAAACTTGTTTCGCCATTAATCCAGATGTAAAAGGATTGTGCAATTAGATAAAAATAACAGAGCCAGAATCCTGACTCCTAGATAAAAGAAGTACGCGAGTGCCTAGCATTTACATAATGCAATCCTATCAAGTCTCGGAGTTTCATCTGAAGATATCATCACCGACTCAATATGAAGGTTCCAGATTTTCTTAATCCATAAGCAATTGCTGCTGCAAGAAAAAGGCTGGAAAATTCTAGACACTATATTTGTTGAATTCTTGAAGAAAGAAGTGAACAATCTGGAGAATGCAACTGCAGCCAAGAGAAGAAGGATCCATAATATTACATGTAAACCTCCACCACTGTTCTAGAGTTTTTCTTCTTCACCGCCTTTCACACCTATATATATCTGTGTTCAGTTGCATTGTGTGTGTAGGTGAGCAGAGAGATAGAGAAAGAGAGGCACACATATATGAATGGTATGTGAGAGAGAAATTAATCAAGTAAAGTCAGTGGAGTGATATAATTATATAGTGAGGTGCTGGCTTGAGTAGAATTTAGTGTGGTGTGTTTGGTCATGCAATAATTTTGTACAAGTATTGTTCCATAATAAAATAAATTTTTGAGGGTTTTAAACTCAACAAATTGAAGATACAGCGCCGCCCTTCAAGAATGCTCTAGAGAAAACTATAAACTGCAGCCCAATTCTTGAATCTTCTTCTCTAAGCAAACTTAGAATGATCTAGAAAATAATCTGCATAAAAAGGAAAAAATATTCCACCGCCAATTTGAAGAATTTTCCAGTAAACTAAGTTGGTAAAACCACCGACATTCACATCTATATACATGTGTGTACTCAGCTGTATTTTGTATAGAGAGAAACATATGAGCATTATGAGAGGAGAGGAAGTGTAAGTGCAGTGAACTGAGAGAGTGAGTAAATGGAGTCAGTAGAGTGAATTAGTGAGAGAAATAAGCAAGGTGCTGCTCAAATTAGTGGAGAGATTTTTGGTGTATTTGTTTCATACAATAATTTGTAAAGTGTTGCTCCATAATAAAATAATTTTTTGGGTTTTAAACTCAACAGTATCTTTGATTATCGAACATTGATTAATACGAGCTATCCATAATTGGCACCCCTTATAGATAAAGCTTATTTCCTTATCAAACCAATAACCAAACATCATGCATACATCAACTACGCATTGAAAAACCAAAATCCTACGCAATCCATATCGAAATCATATACGGACATTCCATTGACAAATAAATGAGCTTACTTTCCGCACTGCTGGCAATATCTCTTGCTCTCTCCGTCAAGAACCACCGAGCTCGCATTCGCGCATCGCAAGCAAATTCTGTGCCTCTTATGATACCCTTTGAGCTCACTAATATCCGCTTCGCATTCAGGCACCTGACAACGAGCTGGCGTACCACCACTCGAAACTCTCACAGTCCGGACCCGCTTCTTCCCTGAGCGAACCCCGCCAGTCTCATCCTCCTCCTCCAACTTCTCGTCCAGTTCCGGGCACGCGCAGGGGATCCGACCCGCCAAAAAGTTCGGACAAACCAATCTCGGGTCCCTCTTCCTGACCCGACCCGGAATACCAGCCTCTTGACTTTGACCCTGTTCGACTCCGGTTTCAATTTCCGATTCTGGGATCATTTGCTGTGGGTCGGTGGGGTCAAAGGACAGATTTATATTATCATCGAGCTCGAAATCGAGAAAATCGGGCCATTCGAAAAGAAAAGAGGAAGTGGGCTCATCAGGGAAATTATGGGTAATGGTGGAGGGCATTTCGGGGTTGTTCACCGGGTCAGTTGCAAACGAAGGGGGTGGATTGTCACGCATTTCTTTTAGTATAAAGTTTTGGGAGAAAACGGAAGTGTCTTGAAGATTGAGAGTTAATTGGGGCTATGGCAGCTTGAGGTGGTCAAGATGGTGGTAGTAGGTGGCGGCTTTTGGTGGTTGAAGGACTCCGGGATATTTTGACAAAAATTGCTGGTGGAGCATCACGTTCTGCCTAATTTAAAAGGTAAATAATGTTGAAATATGTTGAATTTTTCAAAGGTTTACATTAGTGTAAAATAAATCCATTCACTTTCTATTCATACTAACCACATATATTATTTATTAGTAGAATTCACAATTTATAAGCACTTAAAGCACTATTAAATATTAAAGCGGAAGATAAGAGTGGCAAACAGGTCGAACCGCTCGTTGTCTCTACTCATTCCGACTCGACTAATGGGTAGTTTCGGGCTCATTTTTTCCTTCTGAGGTTGATAAAATTTATCAAATATAGCTCATATTTGGTACGCATTAAAATTTTCATTTTCATTCTTCTACTCATTTTCAATCACACATCATTTAATAAAATAATAATTTTCATCACATCAATAACTTTTCCTTCTTTTTCAACCATATTATCCATCNCCTTCTTTTTTAACCGCACATTCTTCATCAATCTACCATTCCAGAATACATTCTTTCAAAATAATGTGGTTCAAACACACACATAATTAACTTTTTTAAACCCCGACTAGACTACATATTTAGAAAATTGAAAAAAAAAAATATGGAACTTGATTATGGTGGATAAATTCACTTTTCTTGAAACTGATTTAAAATCTAAATAATAAGCCAATGTTTTCAAATCTTGGTGAGCAGTTGCACCAAACTGTGATAGAGTCACGAAGCAGTTGATTGCGTGCGATTTTGTTAAAATGCGACATCTCAAATGTACGAAAGGGACAGGAGATGCCACCCCATTTTTTAGTTGAAGCATCAAATATGTGAAATGATGAAAGTTTCAAAAAGAAAAAAATTGTAATTATGAATTGGATCGAGTCCAACTGTACCGATTAGTCATTTTTGTTGGTTGAATAAAGCTACTTTATCAGAAGAATTTGCAAGTGACGGTAGATGATTTGATGAGAAAATTGACTATATTTTAAATTGTCCAATGATAGAATGTCACGTGGCATTATATCAATTTCGATGTTCGTGTAACATGATTGTCATTGGTTAATACGAAAATTGTCTTCTATCGAAAATTTATTATAAGTATATGGTAATCCGTAATTATATTTTTCAAGTTTTTTTTAATAAAATGAAAAAAGAAAAGAAAAGACAATTACAAAACAAATAATAGTGGACAAAATTCATTTCATAACTCTGAAATGTTTTATTTGGTGGAATCTTCCAAGTAAGACGAAGGAGATGACCACAATTTTGAATTTTCCTCCATCTTAATGGTTATTGGCATTAAAAAAATGAAAACTATAACACACCCAACTCCTTTTCTTTTGGAGTTTCAATTCTACTTTTTTTTTTTATTCAATAAATATTGACTTTTTTCTAACCATACAAACATGCCATCCAAACAAACACTTCACCTTCTTCCTGACATTCACCCTCACGGCCCAACCCAACAAACCTCCAATCTAACGCAATCGCCAAAGGCCACCCACTGCTAAGATTTAGGGCAAGGGCGGACCCACAGGTTTTGTATTGTGGGGACAAAAAATTAAAATGCGTTTTAAAAAAAAAACAACATAACATTAATGAAAATAAGTTAATATATGACTACAATTATAATCTACACATTTTCATCTTTTGTGAGAAGTCATGAATGAAAGTAAAGATATTGCGGGAAACTGAAATTAAAATTTGTAGGCAATAATCCGTTATTCGTTAATCTAAACATCCAATTTTTAACACATTATCAGCCAAAGAACAAACTCAATTATGCCGAAGAGGCCAAATTTCGTTAAACTTCAAAATTACCCAAATTTTGAACTCCAAAAAATCATTCATCTAAACTACTAATTTCAACGACACCCTCATCTTCTCAATCACATTCAACCCTCTAAATCATAGAAAATCAAATATATATTATATAGTACAAAAAAAAATAAAAACTTATTAATTTCAATCAAATATCATATATGACGAACAAATTGAACATTAGACGTCCAAAAGTTGTAAGGATCCAGCACATAAAATGTGATCTTAGAACTGAAAATCTCGTTGTTGCTCACCATTTTTACTTCTTCAAATTGTCTAAAAAGAATTTAAAAACGGTAAAGATTCTTCCATGTTTAAAACCCTTATCCTCTATTCTTCACCGCTAAATTCATATTTGAAGAATTTCTAATGACAAAACTCAATAATTCGTTTTGCTAACAAACGGATAAGCAGATAAACTAA
>CAIGRF010148394.1:21579-32423 GCA_903798235.1 Fraxinus ornus
GGACCCCCCTGCTGATGTGGTAGGAGAACTTTACTTACGGTTCTCTCTAAATATAAGAATCGTAAATATGGTTTTCTCCAATTGAATAAGCTAAGACTTCAATGTGAACAAAAGAACATTTTTTTTTATGCAATGTAACGTAACAATGTGATATTTAATATGAGCGTATTGACATTATATGTAAATGAATTTGATTATGGATGGATATAATTAACGTGCAATTAGAAAAATGTTGCGACTTCTCTACGAGTTCATTTCCAAGTCAACCATGATTCTAATTTGTGATTGATAATGTTGGTTGTGTAAGTTGTGATCGTATACTATGCGTTACAATGTCTTCTATATTGGGATAAGCTTCATGTGACTCGGCATTATCAACCATGTGATATGTCTAAAATATTTCAATTTTCGAAATTGATTTGAAGAAGAGGAACTAGAACGACAAAGATTTAGGATTTTTAGACCTGAAATTCGATTTCGATTAAATTAGAGAATAATTTTGGCCGTTTTAATAAGATGAATAAGAAAATTTTACTTCAAACCTACCTTTCTAAATGAAAGATTTAGAAGAAATAAAACAACGTTTCTCAATTAACGTAATAAACTGCAGTAACGATTACAGTTCAAACTGGACATAACAATTGAGCGAAACCGGAGTGAAGCTGCACTTTATAAATAACCCTAAAACAAACTAGTCGAACTTTCACCATCTCTCTCTACAGAAGAAATTCCCACTGGTAATACTTTCTCTCCTTTCCCTCATTTATCTTGCTGTATTTGTTTGTATGTTTATGTTATATTTATATTTTTACTTATATGTTTCATAATGTGTTAACCCACACACGCTCAGATTTGAAATTTGTGAACTGGTATACCAACTGTTTGATGTAATGCTCCAAAGAGGCTTTTCGCATAGGCATTTACAGTTTATAGTACTGTGTATATCAATACATGTTACAACCACTTCGGCTAAAACTCGGCCTTAAAATTGACAATCACAACTCCTTTTCCCAGCTCGGTGACTGTACAAAATCAGTTTTACAGTGAAAGTAGCCCTCCTCATGGTCGAATATCCAAATTTTATATTATAGCCCTAGTTCGGTACACGTTAAAATTTTCGTTCTCATTCTTTTACTCATTTTCAACCGAATATTCTTCAATAAAATAATATTTTTCATCACGTTAATAACTTTTCATTCTTTTTCAACCACACATTCTCCATCAATCTATTATTCCTGAATACAATACGTTCTACCAAAATAAGGTGGCTCAAACACACCCATAGTACCCAGTTTGATATCAGTAGTTACAACCACATTAAAAAGAAGTAACCTTTATGACAATCATGTAACGGGAGAGTGATGTTGTGTGTGAAGTTCTGGAGCTTATTTGTTGCTGCTGTGCGGAGTCGGTCCACGGATCAATCTCGTAAAAGGGAGCCGTCATTAGGCTTTTGGATTATTGTCGTAAAACAGAGAAAGAAAGGCTAAAGAAGATATTGTGTGATTTTCTCTTCCAAATTTCTTTTCGTCATACTGAATTTTTGTAGCGGTGAAATAACCTCATTAAGACGAATTTTTATAAATCTTGCGTCTTTATTTATTTCTGCTAATGGATTGTTATCGGTGGAATATAATTAGGGTTCTAATTCACGACGCTGTGCCCTAGTGGTTATAAACCCACAAGTCAAGTCTTCACTATCTATTTATGTTTTAAGTTTTTTTCGCGCTGGTTTCTTCGTATTGGGGAATCTGATTTGATTTTAATTTGCTGTATTTTGACATTCGAAAGTAACAATGGGCGAGAAGAAGAAAGCTGGTGCAATGCTAGTGAGGCTTGTTTCGGCCGCTGGTACGGGATTCTTCTATGTGATAAAGAAGACCAAAAGGCTTCAAAGCAGTCAAATAAAACTCGAGTTCCGAAAGTATGACCCTCGTGTGAACCGTCATGTTTTGTTCACTGAGGCAAAGATGAAGTGAGTGACATTCTTGTCGTCCATTTCTTTTGACTTATGTATTGGTATTTTGCACGAATCTTTGTTTCAATAATGATGAACTTGATATCTTGATAACTAAGTGATCATATTGGGTTGTGCTTTTTGCTATACATTTACTTGTCATTTGATATTTCTGCTCTTTCTAGTACTTTTAACCATGAAAGCCTGGAAGAGTTGCGATGTGATATGATTTGCATAGATCGTTGGATCGATTAGTTGGATTATGGAAAGTTACGATTCCCATTCATTGACCTTGTGGAAGATAAAAATATAAACAAAAAATTACATCCTCTTTCTTTTAAATTTGGTACTTCGGCACAATGAAAATAGAGCGATCTCCCAGCTCGCGAACGAGGGTATTACATGCTATTGGTAGTGACGAGGCCAATCTTGAGCAGATTTTGATCTATCACTTCAAACTGCATCATCGAATGCATCGAATAAATGCCGGATGCGCTACGACCTTATTAACTTTTAACGTTAATTAAAGTAGACTCGTTCCCTACAATGTGTGCATGGTCTGTCCATTGTTGTCTCCTGGCATCGTTATTGTTATGAGAAGTGCATGCATTAATAATTAGGATCAGTTTGATTGCAAAGGTGAAAAATTGGTAAAAAGAAAATATTTTACAGAGAATTGATTTGCCTAAAAATTATTTTATTGAAAATTATAATTAATTGTATTTGATTAGTATAAATTTTCATGAAAAATATTGAAAATTTGATATTCGTTTGACTTTGTTTTTTATGAAAATTGTTCATTAAAGTAATATTTTTTTCTACCATTCGGTCTGAAATTTGTTCCAATTGCCAAAAAAAAAAACTACCATATCGAATACCATTCGTCTGACTTTGTTTTGCATGAAAATTGTCACTAAAAGTGATTATTTTTTTTTACCATTGCGTCTAGAATTTTTTTCAATTGTCAAAAAAAAAAAACAACTGAAATATTTACCAACCAAAACATTAAAATTTTGATTTCCTCAAAAAGATGAAAAATTTGGAAAGTTAAAAAACATTTTCCCGAGAAAATTACACTACAAAAGTTAAAAATTTCCATGAAAATAAGGTGTATCAAATGGAGCCTTATAGTTCTCTCGTGATAAGTTTACGAAACTGCAATTATCAAAAGAAATGTTTCAGTCGAGAATTTTTAACAATATTTTCCATAAGTCGAATTTCTTTGTTAATGATAACAAGAAAACAGAAAAAAAAAAAAAAATGTTACACCAAAATGCACGTTGTAGGAAAAATATAGTGCGCATACTGATTCTATGATATTTTTCTGCTTTAATCCTTGTCCAGAATAGTATAGCAAACACTTGTACCCGCAACTAATGGAGTCATAAACAAGAATGGTGAACCCCCAAAATCACAGTCAAGAAGAAACAACCATTTTATACAGTGGTGTGTACTTAAAATGAGTTGGGTACTTCATAACTTAAAGATCAAATGTGATGAATATAAGAAATCTACTCCTAATTTATAAATATTTGCTCACAACGACAAGGATGGTATCCGGGGTGTCGGGTTAAAAAAAAAGGAAAAATTAAAAAGTAGAGGAAAAGTGACCTTATTTGCATTTAGTCACAGGAAGGTACTGGTTCTTCTTTTTTACCCATATTGTAGAACGCGTCCTTTTGACATTATCGGCAAAGAGACGATGTCTGCCAACACAAAATACATATTAATGCTTCCCATAAGTTAAAATACATGCATGCTGACCAATCCCAACAAGATATAAGCAGGAATGTAAGGACATTCTTCCCAAGGCACAAATTATTTGTCCTTTCCGCTTGAAAGGTTGAGATAAAAGGCCAATGGCATAGAATTGGATACTGAACTAAAGGACATTAATTGGATTTCTGCGTGATACCCCATCCAATAAATAAACATTTATGTCATAAAAATATACTAATGGTAAAATGCTATCTTCCCATCAGAAAGCTTCAATTCAAAATAAAAATCCAAGCAGTTGAAGTGCAAAGTAACCAACCTTTCATACTCCAGTTTTTGAGTAACTATTCCATTAAGTAGCAGCTCTGAACTGTAAACAGCCGCGCCTGTAGACAAAGTAAATAATAAAATGTAATCAGGACATATATTTATCAGTGAAAAGTATGCTAAAGAAGAATAGGTCAACCTTTCTCAAGAAAAGGCACACAAATGTCATAATCTTCTTCGCAAGACAGAATTAAAAGATCATCAGGAAGTTTTTCATCATTCAACACGGATCTGCCAACTCTCTCTATCGCCTGACAAGCATTTTAACCATTTTAACCAGAATTAGTATAACATACAACAATTTTTTTAACCATTTTACCCATACAACAATTTTTTTTTTAAAAATTTAAATAAATAAAAATAAGATAAGATAAACAATTAAAAAGGAAAAATCTCATATATCCGTAAGATAAAAGAGAGGATTTGAGTTTGTGAGAAAAAAAGAAAACAGTCCAGGAGGAATACGCACCAGACCATGAACTGCCTTGACCAAGCCTGACAGAATGTCTTTTCCAGGCTTTGTATTGTGGGTAACCAAGACTCTTTGTCCCTGCACCACGATTATGAGAGAAGGAAGTTCACAAATATTATATCTATGTTTAACGAAGGCCAAGATTTTTACCATTAGCAGTGGATATTGACATGCTCTTGCTAAAGAAACTGGCATACTGAATCCAAACTCCTTTTCTTTTCTTGCATCTCTCAGTATGTAATTTCTCTCGTCAACGAGACAATTAGCTAGTCCACAACATTCCAGCCATAAGTGTGTGACCACTGGTTTGCCAAAAGCAATTGCTTCTAGCATATTCCTAGTGCGGACAAATTCATCTGCTACAAAATGTGTAGCATCTGAAACAGAGGAAGTAGCTGAAGCCCCCAGTCGAGCTAATATCTGTGACAAAAATATAAGAAGAAAATGAACGGTTAATCTATAAACTTGTACAAATGCCAGAAAATAAATCACATTTTGAACCTTCTGCTGCTGTTTGATAACATCCGAATCCAGGTGTTGGCTAAACAAGACTCGAACATTTGCGACATCTCTCCTCTTCCTGGAGTCTTTCATCGGACTTGATTGTCTTGGTGCACTGCTAATCAGGCTATTGATTTCTTTCATAAGAGACAACTTTGACAGGTTCTTCCTGCAAGACTGTTTGTGATATTCCTCCCCCATACAGATAGGCGATGCATTATTTATTGGTCTTGTACAAGTAGCAGGAGTACTAGAAGCTGAAGCAGATATTGGATTTCTTTCTCTAGGAGACATTTCTACTCTGCCATTTGCTTCTTCAGCAGATCTTCTGATCTCCATGTCACTTTTTCCATCAGATTGCTTAGATGTCTTGGCCTTAACTCCATTATCTGGACTTGCTCTCTCAGTCACGTGAACAGAATTACAACCAGTGGCATTATTCCTTGTAGTAGCAGTTATTGGTCTTTTTAACTTTGCACTACATTGTGCATCAGCTTCTTGTGCAACAATCGGAAATTTTAGACGAGTTCTTCCTCCTCTGAGATTCCCTAATGCAACAGTTCCCGAAGCACCTGATGTCCCAGAACATTTAGTACCTGATTGCTTATCTCCAATTGATCTCAGTTCTCCAAGTTTCTCGATGATACCCAGTTTAGCACTTTTAACTCTGGCACTTGCAGTCCTCCTCCTTCTAAGGACATGACCACTTATCAAATCATTTATCTCCTCTCTAGAATCAACTGAGTAATTTCCAGCAATTTTTGATCTATTCAAATCTGTGCATTTCCTAGTTCGATGAGCTACGGGCGTGATAGATCCAAGTTGATCCTGTAAGCTACACTTTTTTTTAGACATATGACGTGTTTCTTCAGTGGGAAGACGTCCATCAATCTTGATGACGCTTTTTTTCCAAGTTCTTCTTTCCTTCTTCTGCTCAACAATTTTGGGAGCAAGAGTACTTGAGCATACTTTCCCACATGAAGCAACATTGTCTCCCGACTCAGCCCTCCTTCGATCGGTTTTCCCAAGCTCTGCATTACTTAATTTGGCACTAGTCGTCTTTGTTGATTTGGTTTGTCTTGTAACAGGTCCAGCATTTGAAGAACGCGTTCTCTTCCGGTTGAATTCTTGTTCTCGATGTGTTGCTCTATTACTTGCTTGATTTTTGCAAGTATCGTTTCCCATGTTTTGGGCACCTTGGTTCAAGCCATCACCATCACCATCAGTCAAATGCAACTCAAAACATAAAGTTTCCATTGCTTCAGCAGCCATTTGAGTGTCAGGACCTATGCTCACCACGTCTAGCATATCTTTGTTGGCATCATTATCATTGTCACCCGAAGCCACATTTAACTGTTCACTCAAATTCATGGCAAGATTCATTGCGAAATTTTCTTTTTTGTGCTTCAGTGATTGGCCCTTCGCTCTCAGTTTATGCAACATTAACTTTGAATCAGAGCACACTAGGCCTGCTAATTTTTTATTAATGTCAGATTGCTGCTCTTCGTCACCATGATTTCTAGACTTCCTAAGTTCAGTAAAAGGTCTATGCTTTGTGCCTCCATCATCGAAAAACAGTTCTTTTTTCTTCAGAAAAAACTCACCACCTCCTTCATCTTCACAATTATCATCCCAATCATATATTCCATGTTCTCCACCCATGCTTTTCAAAGACACGCTCGTGGCCAGACGACGAGTTCCTTTTGCACTTGAGACAACCTCTGACTTCTTCCTTGAGGCTGTTCTAATGTCAAATTCCTTATCATGCTCATCAACATTAAGCATGAGAAACCTGTCCACAACTTCAAGTGCATTGGCTTGTGATGACTCTCCAGGTTCCTGAGAATTGGCATAACTTATCCCAGCCAAGCAGTTTTCAGAAGCAAGCAACAAATTTGCTGAATCATTTGTGTGCTGCTGGCCAGCATCTGATTGTCTAACTTCCTCAATTCCATTATCCTTAAAAAGTTTCCTTGCAGTCGTACTACCAACTTTGAACCTGTTTTCATTCATTGATTCCTTACCATCTTCTTTGTACTCCTCCACAATATGCTCATCAATAATTTCCCTGCCAGACTTGGGAGAATTTCTCATATGAGGTATATCATCTCGCAAAACTGGTTGATGGTCCAGAGAAGAATCTTCACTTTTACTAGAACATAACTTGCCATTAGTTCCTTGAGAAGCCTTCATACGAGCTGCCAAACCAGAGGCCCTAAAGGATGCGACACGCAGTGATGTAAATCCACCGTGGCCAGATCCTGAACAACACCAAGTTATTGCTAACAGATTGAAGCTAGCAATAGCATCTTAACGATATTCACTCTAAATCTTGTCAATCTACAAACCTCATCTCAAAAAAAAGGACACGAAGTAAAGCACCCATTTCGAGCATACGAAGAGCATAGGTTATAGTCCAAAATAGTACAACAAAGGAAAAAGCATCAAGATTAATCATTGACCACGGACCTTTTCTTTCTTTCAATTTCTTGAAACTTTCCTCGGTGAATGTAAAATGGACAACACAAACAAAGAACTAATATCAGCATCTAAAATAATTAAGAAAACTACGGTCAGGCCCAGAAGATCAAGTGATGAAAAGAATGCGCCCTATTCTTTAAGGTCTCCAATCAATAAGGGCAATGCTCCCATCTGAAGACTAGAAAGGACAGTTTATCCTGGCTTACAATTTATACTCTCGTCTTTTCATAGTTGCACAATCAAGAATGCAGCAAAATAACATCATTGAAATGGTAAAAATATTGTGGGGGGAATAGATGGAACGGGATCATCTGAATAGAACATTATGCTTGGTTAAGCTTTAAAAAGGTAAAAGTTACTTTTAAGTAACTATTTATTTCTAAACATGTGCAGATATGCTACTTGTACCTTACTTTATGTTTAAAAAAAAACATACATTGAAAGTAACTCTTACATTTCATTCAAAGTAACTTATTATTTCAATCTTAATTAATAAAAGAAATTGCTTATTTTAAAACTTAGTTACTTGTAAGTAATATTTTTAAGCTTGACAAACAATGATCAATAACCAAAAGTATAGTACTATATTTCGATAGACCCAAACCTGAATGATTCTCTTCATTACTCAAAGCATCTGCTGGTGTCTTACAAACATCACCACCTTGTTCACAACGATCAATGTCAATCTCATCCTCCCTGTGAATTGGACAATCAACCTCGCTCTGATAAGAGTCGTCATCAGATAATTCCTGTATCTCACATAACACTTGAGTTATATATGTTCCTTCATCATCACTACCAGCGCCATCTTCAACATTGCACTCGTCTACTAACTGTGTGTGCATAATTTCCTCCATGCAATCAGGATGATCCAACACTTGGGTTTCTCCATCATAATCCAACACTTGGGTTTCTCCATCATGATCCAACACTTGGGTTTCACCATCATGATCCAACACTTGGGTTTCACCAACATGATCCAACATTTGGGTTTCGCCAACATGATCCAACATTTGAGTTTCACCCGCAAGATTCACCAATTGAGTCTCAAATGCATCTCCCAAGGGAAAAGTATCATCAACAGTATTTTGCAGATGCAGAAACTCACCAGCATGATCATCTTTAAATACACAGCCTAATAAAATGATTTTAACAAAAGGAATGTAGTTATTCAAGTATAAACCACACTCCTAAAATCGTTCTTCAATCAATTGAAAATAGGGAAGTAAATAAATCCATTTTGCTCTTCAAAGATTTCGAGTTTGTAATTTCTTGGAATTGTCCTTATCAAAAGATATAAATAAAGAAGACTGTAACTTCTACCTAGAACACATAGCTTAAATCAAAAGAAAGATTTCCGACATAACTAGCAGCACAGCAAAATATTAGAACATGATCATACCACTCTTATGCACATTCATAAAATTCTATAAACTATAAGAATTAATTTTACCCATTTTCCACTCCCACATAAACTTTCCCAAATAAATCAGTGTTAAAAGATTCTAATTTTCAACAGTACATTTGAATTTTCTCATGAATTACAATCTACATCCACAACACATCTTTTACCATTAAAACAAAACATAGATTTCAAATTGAATAGTACCACAATCACCAACAAAGGGGTCCCTCGGAATAAAAAATGCAACCTTTGCTAGTTATATAAAGACATATTGAAAAATAAAACAATTTTGCCGTATAAATGTCTGGTAGAAAAAATAACAATGCATGCTGATAAACTTTTCCACCTTAAACTAAAATCATTAACCTGAAATAAGCAAGTGAATTCACAATCATCAATATAGAATATCCTTTGAACTAAAGACACAATCTTTTTTTATGACAAAAGTTTTTTAGAGCCAAAACAAAAGCTTTACCATATAACTTTATATTATTCAGTTGGAGAACGAGCTATGCCCCCTGATTTCCACCATAAACTAAATGTAAAACCTATTTGCCTAAAATAAACAGGAAAAAAATTACGCTAGCTTAGAATGAAAAGAAACATATAATTAGCAGAGAAAAAATAACCTCCAACCCGAGGCGTTGCACAGTTGATTAAATCAACGTTCTTCAATTTATTCTCCGCGGAATAAGTCTTATTAGATTTTGCTTCATCCATTGCAATTCATCTGCATATTGAAAAAAGAGAAAATTACTACATTACAAACTGGAAAAAGGAAACCCCAATTAAAATGAAAAAATGGTAATTTTATTCATGATAATAAATAAAAGAAAAAGAAAATTACAGATTGTGATTTAAGAACTCGTGAAAATAAAAAACCACGTCAGTCAATCAAAAATCGGAAAGAAAATACACGATGTTGTAAAGAATAGAACTTTCACTGATTTGAGAACTGATAAAAAAAAAGGGGGGGGGGCAATTTTATTCACGATAATAAATCGAAAAAAAAAAAAATGAACGCAACTACAGAGTACAACTTCCATTGATTTGAGAAGTAATTAAAAGAAAATTGCAATTTTATTCATAATGACAAATCGAAAAGAAATTAAAAAACTTGGTACAGAAAATCAGCCGAGATTAGAAAGGAGACGTACAGGCGCCCTCGCGATTGCTAGAGGAGTTAGGGTTTGAGAAAAGGAGTAAAAAATTTGGAGGGAAAACTGATGCGGACCTTTGGGAATCGCCGCGTGTTCAGAGTTACAGTTTGCACTGATTCAAAAACTATTTTTTACAGTAAAAAAATGACCGGAAAGGGTTAGGAAAAAAGAAAGGAGAATTCTCCGCCTGGTAAAGGCCTGGTAGAAACCCTTGCCTCACATGAGATGGGTCCCGAGGGCCACCTCATAAAACCACTCCTCCAATGTAAAAAACCCACCCCCCCCCTCCTTACAACTGCTCTATCAAACCTCTACCAGATCTGGTAGAGTAGCACAACTCAAAAAGAAAAGCTTGTGGTTGTGGGTGGATCATCGAACTTATAATATTCGACAGATTAGTTCTATGAGAAAAAAATATATTAGATTGTTTGGCGCATATTTTGGGGGATAATAATGTATTTTTATTGTTAATGTGATGGGTAATATAAGTTAAAAATGAAAGAAAAATTATTGATGTGATGAAAAATATTATTTTATTGAAAGATGTGTGGTTAAAAATGAGAAAAATAATGTGGCTCCTCAAACGAGGGCTATATACGTCCTTGTTTGGTGTCACGCGTTTTATACAACGTGAAAATACCGCAAGTGTACGGTGTCAAGTTTTGTAATATAGTGATGAAGTGAAGATTGTCGAACCCACAGGATTTGATGTATGATTTCTACTGAGTACTATAATTGCGTAGTTTCCACTTTATTTAGACAATCAATGTTTGGAAAACGTTGTGATTTTTTATCAATGGTGATAAACTAAAATTTGCAAGTAAA
>CAIGRF010148495.1:0-32835 GCA_903798235.1 Fraxinus ornus
GAGGTTCCCTACACCGAAGCCTCCAGTTGGAAAATCACAGATAGTGAAGCTTCTGAATGATGCCAAAAGCCCACATAAGCAAATGAAGTGCCTTGATAATGAATGAGAATGATGTATTTATAGAAGTAGTTGGTGGATTTCAATTAGGATTCATTCTCCTTATTTTTAGGAGCGATCACAGGGATAAGTGTTGGACCATTAATAGGAGTCCAAACTCACCTGACTTGGAATGTTTGCTCAAGAGGATACTCCTTTACGACTTAGGACTCCCAAGTTGGGGTGATTGGGTAGAGTCCTTCCAGACAAGGACTACTGACGTCTGACTAAGGAGCATATCGAGATCGTAAAAGTTGGAATACCAAGCACATCTATCCCGATGACTAATAATGTGATCTTGGAGCCTATTTGTGGAGCCTGAGCTCAAGACACCTCGAGGACAATACGTATACGAGGACAAGGGTCTAGAGATTGGGAAAGGGGTCTTATGCGAGTCGTCGGGCTCGGGTGATCAAAAATCAACCACATCATATATGCATATAGTACATTTATTAAGCCCTTGTTTGACACCCATTTTGTTTGAAGAATTCGTTTTGTAATAGTGATTGATGGAAGAATATGTGTTTAAAAAGTAAGAAATTTTTTTGGGTATATGTGTAATATTAATTTATTAATAGAATGTGTGGTTGAAACGAAGAAAGAGAAAAAAAATGAGAATGAGAATAGAATGGATGTCAAACGGGGGCTAAATAAATAGAAAAAAAAATTATTAACATAAACAGAATTAGCAATTCAAGACTTACGTAAGTTAACACGGTGTGTTAAAACATATTCGTTATAAAGGCAATGATGGAATCAGGCATTGGAGTTGAACCCTACTAAGTGACCAAATTTCGGCTCGATGTGCGTGTGTATACGCCGCACTCGTGCATGGATTCAATGGTCAGAAATGTTAACCTTGTTCATGATTTACACCTCTGCATGCGCGCATGAGAATAATCACACATAATTACACCTTTAAACACAAATGGCCATAATTAAATTAGTGCTTGCATTATCATTTTTCTCATGTGGGCCCCCCAAGTTTCTATAGTTTTTCCTTCCAACATTTCTCAACTTCAATGGGTGTACTATGAGATTTATTTTCTTATTCACCCAAACATTAATTTGAAGATGTTAATATATAATTTCAATATTATCAAGAAGAATAATACAAATCTACATTAATCCTCCACAGCCATGAGGGTGTTTCAACCAAAATTGTGCTAAAATGCCCAACCATTTTCCAATAATCATTACCTCGAAGCATCACATTATACTAAAGTGATTTTTCTCACCATTCTAGTTCATAAGCTTTCTTCGTATCACTTGTCATACCTACTATCTTCTTCGAAAGTAAATAATAATTTTTAAGGTAAGTCAAACACTAAATCGTAATTTTTATCAAGTAATATTGGTTAAGTCATAAAAAGAATCATCTACACATTAAGTCCATGCTTATTAATGTTTATAATTGATTATAATTTGCCCCCCATGGTACAAAGGACATGAGTGAGGTAGTCTCAACTGAGCTGGCAGTCGTAGTGTGAGTGTTTGATTTCTGTCTCTAACAAGGTTTGGAATTGGATTCTTTGTGGGCACCAGCATGACAGCTCTTGTACACTAGCCTGTTGAGGCACATCCCGCAATTTACCTCCTCCACGACACTCTAGGAAAGGGGCGGTGGGGGCCATCAATATTGGGGTTCAACCTTTATAATTGATTATAATTTGATGAATCTCATTTTTATGATTTATTTAAATTCAGAAAATTTTCAACCTTTATAATTGATTATAGGAAAAGGCCATAAGGCCAGGGTCAATGACCCATGGCCAACAGAAGGAGGGCTGTCGGTGCCCTATAGCATGGTTCTTGATTATAATTTGATGAATCTCACATTTATGATTTTTTCTGAATTGACGCCCCCTATTGGAAGGGGGGCTGTCGGTGCCCTATAGCATGGTTCTTGATTATAATTTGATGAATCTCACTTTTATGATTTATTCAAATTCAGAAAATTGAAATCAAACCACAGTTGACTTGAACAGGTAATAAAATCACCACATGCATATAAAGACTATGATTAGCCACGAATAGTTGTCGGCAGCCATAAAAAGAACGAGTCTTAACTCTTAAGAGAAGACTCATTTCTTTATCTTTTATTAGTTAGAGAAAGTCAAACAATTGTTCTTTTACACTTCGCTCCCAGTCCCACACATTAGGGCTGGCGTGTCACTCCATTCTTAGAAAAGTCCAAGTCCATCCTCCTATCCTAACCCCCCGAGAAAAGATGAAGAAAAATTGAACTATAACAATTTGGCATCCAACTCTTGAAAAAGAGCAAGTTGATCTTCAACATTTCATTATAATTGCATGGTCAATCATTGGATAAAACAATCTAATTATTAAATTGCTACATGTCCCTGGGAAAAGCACGTCTCACTTGAAATTTTCAAATGCCAATTCCAATCAAACAGCAAAACGATATGGTGACTATATCATAAGTAAATTGGTAATTTGAGAGGGCTGAAGTTTTCAATTTTATAGCTTATTAATGCCTTGTTTGGTACGAATTAAAATCAGATTTTAATCTAAATCAAAGTCTAACAATCAATATTAATGACATCTTTCATGGGTCTCACAACTTTTCTACCACACATTTCAAAAACTTNCACGTCTCACTTGAAATTTTCAAATGCCAATTCCAATCAAAAAGCAAAACGATATGGTGACTATATCATAAGTAAATTGGTAATTTGAGAGGGCTGAAGTTTTCAATTTTATAGCTTATTAATGCCTTGTTTGGTACGAATTAAAATCAGATTTTAATCTAAATCAAAGTCTAACAATCAATATTAATCATATTTTTCATGGGTCCCACAGCTTTTTAACCATACCTTTCAAATTTTTTTATCACAATCTAATAAAAATCTAATTTTAATCCCCACCAAACACCTTTTAAATTTTCTCTATCATTGTTCTTTTGGTTTGTGTTCAACACTTTGGCCACTAATTCATCTGATGGCTCATGGCTTCTAAGCATGTGTAGACATAACCATTTGGTTGAGGAGCTCGTGACCTAAGTAGGCCACGACGTAAAAAAGCTGGCTACATGTAGGTGCAAACACGTGGCATGTCGACAATGTAGAAAAGTGATGAGCATGGATCGACATCGACCGCTCTGTCTAGAATCCTTTTTGATAATACTAATCACTATAGACTCTGAAAGCTTATTTACTAAATTTTAAACTCTGTAGACCAACTTACTACTTTTAAAGTAGATTGGGGACCAATCTGTAAATTTCTGAAAGTATGTTCTTTCCTCTCACACACACCTTCCGCGTTTTGACTTTGAATCTCCATGTATATATAATCCCGCTATTCTACAATATTGTAACCCACAACTCCTCACCAGTTTCATCTTCTTCTTCATCTATTCATCTCCTTCTCTAATCCTTTCTCAGATTCACTAAATCTTAATCTTCATTTACAGTTTTTCCATGGATAATGAAATTGAAGTTCCACCATATTTTCTCTGCCCCATTACCCTTGAAATCATGAAAGACCCTGTAACAGTCTCAACTGGCATAACATATGATCGAGAAAGCATAGAAAAATGGTTGTTTTCCCAGAAAAACGATACCTGCCCAGTAACAAAACAAATTCTTGTAGATTCAGAATTGACCCCGAATGTCACTCTCCGGCGAGTGATTCAATCGTGGTGCACCCTCCACTCGTCGGATGGCATTGAGAGGTTCCCTACACCGCAGCCTCCGGTTGGAAAACCACAGCTTGTGAAGCTTCTGAATGATGCCAAAAGCCCACATAAGCAAATGAAGTGCCGTCAAAGATTGAGCTCCATTGCTTCCCAGAAGAGGTTCCCTACACCGAAGCCTCCGGTTGGAAAACCACAGATAGTGAAGCTTCTGAATGATGCCAAAAGCCCACATAAGCAAATGAAGTGCCTTCAAAGATTGAGATCCATTGCTTCCCAGAGTGAAACGAATCGAAGATGCATGGAATCAGTTGGTGTAGCCGAGTTTTTAGCGTCGTTAATTGTGGAAAGAATCGGGGAATCATCATTACGAGAAGTAGAAGACAGTGTGTTTGATGACATGACTACAAGAAAAAATGATGAAGCCTTGAGCATTCTCCATCATTTACAATTATCCGAAGCTGGCGTTAAATCCCTTATGCGCTACAGAAATGGTGAATTCGTCGAATCCTTAACACGGATAATGCTACGTGGGAGCTACGAATCTCGAGCTTACGTTGTTATGCTATTGAAATCCATGTACGAAGTAGCTGATGACACGATGCAGCTGATCAGTGTAAGATACGAAGTCTTCACCGGCCTCGTTCAAATCCTGCACGATCAAATATCGCAAAAGGCCTCAAAGGCCGCACTTAAAGTACTAATCAATGTCTGTCCATGGGGAAGAAATAGGATCAAAGCTGTAGAAGCCGGTGCAGTCCCTCTACTAATTGATCTTCTTCTCAATCTCAAATCATCGGACAAAAGGGATTGCGAGATGATCTTAATGGTTCTTGATTTCCTATGCCAATGTGCCGAGGGAAGAGCTGAATTTTTGAAACACTGCGCGGGATTAGCCATTGTATCCAAGAAAATTCTTCGTATTTCACAAGGTGCAAGCGAAAGGGGTGTCCGAATTCTCTATTCAATCTCCAAATTCTCGGCCACTCCCGGAGTTCTCCAAGAAATGCTGCAACTTGGCGTTGTAACAAAATTGTCTCTGGTGCTGCAAGTTGATTGTGGAAGAAAAACAAGGGCGAGAGCAAATGAAATTCTTAAAATGCACGCTAAGGCATGGAAGAATTCTTCATGTATACCAACTCACTTGCTTGTTTCATATCCATCTTGAGATGACATACAATTTTTTGTGTATATATATAATTGGATATATGTTAGAACATGATAGAAATCAATACATGAAATGAAAATATTTATTCATGGATTGAAACTGTAATTTTGGCAAGGAAATGTCTCTCATTTTTTAGGGAAAATATAAGTTAATTATAGGTTTGATCATTCATAGTATTCTTTTACTTCCATTCAATTGATTTAATTTTTTTCTTTTTTCCATTGGATCTTTGATCTTTCTCCACGAGCCTTTCCTTTCAATAAATTGAGTCGATCAAATCTTACGAATTCGGCCGAGGTTAAAAAAAGTCTTATGCAAACAAAAATGATAAGATGAAAATCGAGGACATGAAGATATTAAAGATGGTTGTACGATCATATAATAAAATAAAATAAAAAACGATAATATATCACAGGGATAGAGCTTCATTGATTAATAATAAATTGATAGGATGACAATTCGAGTGGTTTGAAATTAAATTGTAGGGTAAATCCCCTTTGTCAAAAAAAGGGCTCACGGGTCAAACCCGGGAGCCTCCCTATTGGTGGGGGGCCTGACCGTGCACGGTCCTAAATTGTATTGCGTATACGTATAAATACTATAATGTGATTTCGAGCAAACATGAGTATCCTATTTTAGCAGTCAAGCATCTAATTGTTTGTGTGCTTGTTCAATAAAGTTCTGCTCAAATTTTCATATGTTTAGACTTCAATTTTAACTATACATTTCATACTATCCACAATTTTTATCGATTTTAAATTACACATTTCATCATCATTTTTTTAAATCAGAAGATGCTAAAACTTTTGGTAAACAACTCTTGAATATTTCTGTATAATGAACCAAATAGAAAGGCACACGATATAGTTGAGCTTTAAATTTATGGAGATATTGTTGACTAGGTGAAATTGACATCATATTATTTAACAGGACCGGTCTACTGAGCCAGGCTCAGTGACCAAGTATAAATAGGGGGCGCCACCCTATTGGAGGGGGGCTGCTGGTGGGAGCCTGGCCTTTTCCCAATTTACAACCCCTTGAAATAAATAGTCAAAAATGTAATGGATGGAAGAAAAAATGGTCAAAAAATGTAATTAATTATAGCCCCTTTTGTGGAATAAATAGAAATGTTTCTGGAATTTTCGTGAACGTTGCTAAATTTGAAGATTTTCAAGCCACATGATTACTGACTCAACTAGTTACTATTCTTGGGCCCAGTCATTGAAATTTAATGGAGCTGGTCCAATTAAAACAGATGAAAAAGTAAAGATTACGAGTTTGAATCATTTCACCTTCTGATGTTATACGTGCAAATTCGGGATAATTATGTCTAAACGTGTAGAAGAAAATTTTGAATTTGAAAGAGCACTATTGGTTGGTGTTTTGCACACGATACGAAAGGAAGTTGATTATGAATTACCAATAAGTCTAAAATGAATTCTTCCCCGAAACGTACATGCACCTTTTGACGCACATGGTTCAAAAATAATTGCCATGAAAAAAAAGAAGAACCAGCGTATTGATTCAAGTCCTCTTTCTTCATTCATATTCTTTTTCCATAGCTTGTTTTTCCTGCCAAGTGAGGATATCCTACGGGGGTTGTTGCCTTGTTGGCTTATCTACTCCTTGAATTGAGGACCTCAAAACAAAGTAATTGAACGCAAAAATAGTGGATTCGAGTGCTTGTGCAAGTGTTGATCAAATCTCTTGTCCCGTCACATATGTTTACAAACCCCTCACAATAACGAGATCAAACCAATGTACTAAACATAAGCGTTGTGTACTCGGTCACTCTTTATTCATTGATTTAGCCCTTTACAGTAGACTGAAGCAATGTTTATTTGTCATTTTCTTTCTCATTTTTAGAAGAAATTAGACTATTGGTAGCCCCCTCAAAACATTTTTTTGATTGGCATCTCACATTTTCAATGAATTGCAGGCTTCCAACGGTCAAAAAACTCATTATAATATGGACAAAATGGTAAACAAACAAGAACTAAATAAATATGGTCAAATTAAGGTCTTGACATTTGATTTTTGGGCAACTAATGGATTTTTTTTACATGAAAGTCGTTCGAGGTCCCTCTTCCATATACTTTTGAAGGTTTAAGGGCTATCTGCTACGATTTAGAGGATTGGGTATAATCTGCATTACTTTGAACGATTTAGGACCTCTTCTGCAAATTTCCCTATTTTAAGCTTTGAAAAATTTGCCTGAACAATTGGCGCCAACACCCGAATTTATTTTCATTTTGGCTCTAAATCAAATTTTCGTGTTTCATCATAGTCCCTCCCGCCCGAACCCTAAAGCAAACAAATCTCTTATCTCCTCCCCATTAGAAATAGCGTACGCATTTTTCAGATTCTCTGTTTTCACTTTTCATCAGAAACAATACAATACAAATGGCGGGCAGCGGAGCATCGAATTCTTCGAATCCACCCAGAGGGAGGAAGAGAGTGGAGGCCGACTCTTCTTCTTCTGCTGCTTCCACTACTCTCAAACGTGCTAAAGATGGAAGTGCTTTTGCCAAATGGTATATAACAGCAATATACATCTTAATTTTTTGTTTCGATCTGTGCTTATTTAAGCCGATTCAAGTTTCAATTACCTGTGCTCATTTTTGCAGTGAAGAGTGCAACAAAGATGTACCGGTTGCGTTAATTAGCTTCCACAACTGTAGCCTTGACGCTAAAATTAAAATGAATTTAGGTATTTTATAGGTTACATTTCTAAGTGCAGTTTATATGTATAATTATACTGTTATTAGAGTTGATTTTTTTAGATAATGTTTGATTTCTGATTTTGAATGGATTAATTCAATTCTATACAGGGGCTCAGGATGTAGAAGTGTCTAGTGAGGTCAAGAAAAACACAGCAGAAAAGTAATCTCATTGAACTTTTGATTTGATTTGTGTTTGCTTCTTTATATTCACATATATTATTGATGAACAGAAAGAAGGCAAAATCAACAGAACCTAAATCAAAGAAGGAAAAGAAAGTCAAAGATCCAAATGCACCAAAACGCCCTCCGACTGCTTTCTTCCTTTTCTTGTACAATCTCTTCCCTTTACTCTCCCTATTGCATAAGTATGAGAAATTCGTTGATAATATTTTTATGTTAATTATTTCTAGGGATGACTTTCGGAAAGAGTTCAAGGAGGCTAATCCTGATTGCAAGAGTGTAAAAGAGGTAAAAAAATATTGTAGTGTCGACTGTTGAGTCTTAATTGTTGTTTACGACTATTTTTGACATGTTTAGTATATTGAATGTTAGGTTGCCAAGGAGGGTGGTGAAAAATGGAAATCCCTGACTACTGAAGTGAGTTTTCTTTATTTATTTTTAACTTGTACTCCATTGCAGTTTTCTCAAGGGAAAAAAGTTAATAGTTGTGAAATGTTTGATTTGCCAGGAGAAAAAGCTCTATCAGGATAGAGCAGCAGAGCTTAAAGCAGAGTATGTCAAGGCCTTGAAGCCAAATGAAGAAGAAAATGAAAAAGTATGTATGTTGTTCTTAATGACATTTACGTTTCCCCCTTGTTAATGGTCTAATGTTACTTATAAATTTGTGTAGGACGAAGAGGATTCAATGGAGAAGGAAACTAAGGTGGAGGTAGAAGTTGACGATGATGAGTAGTGTTTCACAGGGAAAAATACTCTTCTTGAGACAGTACTAAACTAGTTTTAAGCTCTTGTAAATTTGTCTCCTATTAATTTTCTGAGTGCTAGGTCTCTTCCGCTTCAAGATTTCTATTCTGCATTGCATTTTGTTACTCCTTTAGTATTTGAGAATTTCAATATTAAAAATTAGAAAGGATTATGCATCTCTCCCATTTATTTAGTGCTTGTTTGGTAAAGCTTTTGTTACTCCTTTAGTGCTTGTTTGGTAAAGCTTTTGTTCGTGAAAAAGTTGATCAAACTTCGTATTTGATTATATATTAATTAGATACACAAATTTTTATCCACTTTTCACATGTTATAAATGAGATATACTATCTTTTATCAACTTAGCAACATCGCACAACTCTTTAGCATCCTTGAAAGTGAACCAAAAATCTTGGCACTCTTCGATAATGAGTTGAAACTGAGATCAAGATTGTAGGCTCCAGATGTTCCCAAGGATTGGATCCAAAATTGTTAGTGATGCATTTAAATTTTATTTGTCAGTTAAATTCTTTGACCTTTTAACCCTTAATATTTTTAGGTTAATTTCGAGTTGATTTTTAAAACATCGACATTATTTCGTTGGCCTTGATGTCCATACAGGCTTCCTACACTAGAGTTTGTTTGTTTTATGTTACAGCCCATAATCCCTACACTGATAATTTTTATTCATGTCCACCAAATGTAGTTTTGGTTCAGGTTTAGCATTTTATAATAGGAATAATAATGTCAAAAATGAATCGTTGAAGGAACATATAATGAACTAAAAGTTTAATAGTATGATGATTTTTTTATTATTCGATACACCACAATGGCCATTTTGGATTGATGATGATTCAAATAATCACCGAGAGTTCTTACGTTAAACTCATGATTTGGTGTCAAGAGTTTTTGTTATGGTCGATCAGCCTATATTAGGTCATGCCACTGATTTCTTAGGCTTATAATTTGGCTTGATGTTTCATACAGGTAGGATCCTTCATTTCTGCACAACTGGTTCATAAACCTTCAATAACTGAGTTGAATTCACAGCACAAATGATCCTTTTAGATGGTCTCCATAGTTTGATCATTAAAAAGTCAATTTCTACCACCGCACATTGCCACCATCGCATGCCACACCACTACATTGCTGATGAACGTGGATTTTTATGCCTGGTGGCGTAGAATTTAGTGCATATTAAGCATTTTTTCCTCAAAAAACATTGACTCGTGTTTTCTTTAAAATTTAGACAGTTTCTCTCCTGTTCTTTTTCCTTAAAAACTCGAATTATAACTTGTACAGTTAACTAAAAGCATTTACAATTCCTTACAAAAACATAAGTTATGATGGTACAAATCCAACTCAAAAAGTACAAAATAGGCCTAAGAGAAGCAGTTGTAATCCACCATTCACAAAATTCTCACCCAACTCCAATCGAGTAGTTTGATTTTTCATGAAAACACGTTCCATTGTGACGTCCTCTAGAAGAGAGCGCCCGAATCCGACTATAAATGGCCTAGTCGCTCCTAGTAAACAATGAGAGGAAAATATTCAAACAGGGCAAAATTTATACTTGCAATATTACATAAACAGTGGATGTGAAACTTGAAATTTGAAACAAGAAACCCGATTATGCTACCAGTTTTTATTTCTATTGAAGGAAAGAACAGATTTTTATTTTGAGCTGTTTGGCCAAGCTAACATGGCAAGTGTTTGTTTGATAAAACTTCAGCTAAATTTTATCGTCGAACTTCATTTCTAACCATACATTCTAGGAACCCACAACTTTTATCAACTTTTAAACAACACATTTTATCAATTTTTATCGAGATTTGTTAAAACTTTTATCAAAATCTTTGTCCAACAACCTCTAAAGTTACCTTTTTAAGTAACTTTTTGCTCCAAACATGTTATAATAGCTAATCCATTTTTTTTTTTAATGGAAAGCAATTCTTATTTTTTAGTGTCAAATTAAAGAAACTTAAAACCATTTTTTTAAAAAACTTAATTATAAACTTTGTAAACATAGTCAAGCATGCTGTTGAGAGAAATGAATCGGTTTAGGTTGAATTATCAAACCTGCAACAGCTGCATCAACTTTGGATGTTCTTCTAGAAGCTGACAAAGTTTATCACGATCACCCAACAGAGACTGCAATCAGGCATAAAAATAACGATCAGAACATAATTTATTACCAAACCGGCTAGTACACTGAACAAATTGGCCAGAGAAATGCAAAATAAGATACCTGAATAGCTTCTGGGGATTTGAAGTATTCCTGCAACGACATTCCAGAATCTTGTTGCTGGGACGTGCCTTCCGCTTGCTGATGCTGAACTCGTGACTGCTCAACTTGTTGCAATGAGTGTGCAGTATTATCCTGCTGTCGGGTCTGAATATAAATGTGGGCAGGAGAAAGTTGTGACACTTGTAGGGGACTTTGCAACACAGACATGCCTTGCTCCGACTGCGGGGAAGCAGGAATGGATGGCCGAAGATGCTGTGGTGGGGGGCGAGGTATTTGCGGTGGCTGTAGAGGCTGCAATTGAGTGAGAGGTGGTATGGAGTGAAATGGAGGAAGAGACATGGGAAGGTTTTGTGAAATACTAGGTAGGTTTTCTCCGTGACGTGGAACTAAATTATTTCCATAAAGATTGATAGGTACTGAACCGGGCCTGAAAATCAAGGGTTGCACTGAAGGAGGCGGGGGATAAGAAGTTAGCATTGTCCGTGATGCCGAAAGGGTACCCAATCCAGTATCCATTGAAGGTGCAACAGGGTTTTGCTGAAGCTCGGAACTACCAATAGTTTGAACATACAATGGAGACTGAGAATTTGGATTTTTAAATGAGGCCATTACAGAAGGGTTAGATGAATATGGAGGTGGCATAGGCGGAAGAGGAGGTGGTGGTCTACTAGATCTGCCAGGGGAAGAATGGGATGTCTGTCCGAATCTTGAATCAGGCAAAGGACTGGAGGTTGCCAGTGAAGAATTGCTTGCCAAACCAGAAATATATTCCGACTGAACCTGCAAAAGAGGGAGAAGATGGGTTAATCAACCAGTAGGAACAATTAACTACAGGCCGCACATCTGCCCACAGAACTGAATGGAAAAAGGCCGACTCACAATGGTGTCTCTAGTTTGAGACAATACAGGTGAGACCGTTGGTGGAGGTGGCATTGGAGGCAAAGGTGGTTGATTTAATGGAAATTTTTGATCATAGAATCCTTGAGAACCACCACTTAATGGTACAGTTCCACTTTGTGGAAAATTTGCTTGCGAATAGAGGGCAGGAGGCGGCCTAGAGCCAAAAGTTAATTGTCCAGTTGAAGATGGAGTGTTTGCATAGACTGCAATAGAAATCCCAGAACCACTAGCTCCTGCAGGGGAAACAATCCTTGGTGTTTGGACTGGAAAACTCTTCACGTCCTCTGACTGATCAGGAAACTTTCTAGCTGAAGAAATGCTTGGTTCTCGAGTCAATGGCATCTCTGGACGAGATGCAGACATTCTTTCACTCGGCATATTTTCATCCATGTTTGACGCTAATGGTGTACCCAAGCGAGAGAACTGACTATCTTCATTCACATCAATATCTGTCTCCTCAACTATTGAATGAGGAGAACTTTGCTCAACTACAACAGGTGGAGGCTGCTGTAGATGGGCATCCGGGTGAGGAAACATCAGTTTATCATCAGGTTCAGATTCCTCGGCATCAAATACAATATCTATTCCCTGTAGATCATCATCAAGATCAGGTTTCAACTTCTGAGGTTTACTGCGCTTCTCAGCATCTGTGTTGTTATCTGGACCTGTTGCTTCCACCTGTGCTGTTGTATAGATACCTGCCAATCCCACAGAATTTTGGCGCTCCCTTTGTCTGGCCATGAATTCGTCCACATGGATAGATGGTGGTCTCCCGCTTGTAGATCCTATCCGTGGGACAGCAATTACATTAGAATTTATACCGTCACCATTTCTTTCTCTTGCAACATAGTCATCCACATGCATAGAAGGAGGCCTGCTAGTATTTGGCTTACGCTGTCGAAAGGTATCCCTACGAGTAGGGCCAGGGGGGGCAGCAACAGGTACCGGCCCCCTAGACAATGTAGTTTGTGTGATTGCCTCAGCAGCAGCATTGTCCCCTCTGGCACGCCTTGGTTCCTCCAGTGAGGAGATCTTTCTTTTTGCAGTAAGAACGGTCTGAGTAAGTCTATCGCGCAAATTTTCAGGACATTCCCAAAAGTAGTAGTCTCCAAATTCATCCAAGCTATAATCCTCCATCCATTCTATGTTACTGTTTGCAATTTTATGAACCCTCGAAGGAACTGGAGCAACAACTAATGAGCTAAGGAAACTGGCAATTGTAACATCCTCATTGACTGTATCAGTCGACTTTTGCAACAAAAGCATCAATGAGTTCGCGGACTCCTTAACCTGCACATCCATTATAGTATTATTGAGTGGAACATGGGATGGAGCTAAAATAAGGGAAGGTAAATGAGAAAATATACCTGGTTCAAATCCCCTGCAGCTGAATATGCATCACCACTTGTCTTTGACCCTAACAGATTGGCAAACTCCTCTATCTGTTTCATGCTATCTTCAATAAAATCATCTACAGAACTCTCATTCTTAATTTTGAAAAAGAACTTGATGGCAGCAACCTTCTCCAAGTTGAGGCTAAAGAAGAAAAAATACGAGTTCTGGCAATTTATTTTATGCTATTGAGAAAATCAATTTTCTAAATCTTAACCTGGTAGAAGTTCATTGACATAAAATATAAATTCAATACAAGAAAATCTAGTATGCAAATGAAAATAGCTGGCCAAAAGCAATGAAAATATATTTCACCTACAGAAAGTTGAGATATTCTAGATAAAATCACATGAAAAATAAATAGTTTTGTCTCGTAGCAATAAGGATACTACAAAGTGAACAGATTAGTTCCATAAATTATTTAATGTAGATTGTTTGGAATCATCTCCTTTACTGACAATAAAAACGATAATTATACTATTAATATCCAGGTGGCTATGAAGGGGTTGAAAATGAGAAAGCAATTAGTACAGAAATCATTCAATAAGATCTTAACGATCAGTAAGTGAGTTTGTGCATGGTGAGTTCAAAATCACCAAGCAAAGGTGTTCAAATGTCTACATGCAGACCCAAGCTTGAGCTGTGAGATAATAGGCTTTAAGGACATAACCCAAACTCAAACGAGCAGAACTTAGGACAAGCTCGGTTCACCCGTGTTTAACCTTTCACTTCATTTACATAGCCTCGTTATCAAGGAGAAAGTGAAATGTGCAAAATATCATAACGGTACTAGAGAATGAAAAACTAAAGAACAGATACATAGTAAAAATATTATAAGCTGAGATTTTAAATTAGAGTTGGCACAAATCTTTAGAGTAAGGTAGTGAACAAAGAGAAATTTCTGAACAAACCTTTCCCCACTCATGCAAAAGCATAATGCTCCGGTCGATAATGTAACAATAGCTGCAGCAGTATATACTGGAGAAATATCCTTTGAGGCAATCGACCTCAATAAAGTAGTCCAGCAACATAACAATGGAGGATGCTCCCTCCAATCAGATACATCAATTAGATTGTACCTTCCATCATTTTCACGCCTACTTTGGGACTCAGAAATCTCAATGCCAGAGGAACGAATATGCATATAAATGGACAGTAAAGCATTTTGGCCTTCAGTAGTGGAACCCATTTCTTTGAAAGCTGACAGACAGGCAACTAATTCTTTTCCAACAGGCAAAACCTGCAATTCATATGGGAAAAAAATGGGAAAGAGAACGGTTTAACAATATCAATGGGAAAGTAAGATGTCTATAGAAAACTTTTTGACATTTTGACTTTGGAACATGTCCAGAAGAGTTAAAGATAGCCTATCACGTATGAGAATGATCACTTGAAAAGTGCAAGAAGATAAAGAATCATCAGTACGAATAATGGGAGAACAAAAACAGCACATTCCAAAGATGATGCCGTACAGTTGCTCAAACTAAATCCTTCAGCTATGAGAAAAAGAGAGACCACAAGTCATACAGAAATGGAGAAAAAACACAAATTCCCTCCAGAATGATATTCATTCCAAAGATTTTGCAAAATTACTATTCAAGTCAAAGAAACCCAAATATTAATATCCATTATCCATTTAACATCTCTTTGAATAAACATCCTTATAATCTGTACCATTCTCTCGTCATCTACTGATCTCCGCAGGGTGGCCAAAATTATGCTAGTTCACACTTGTGACCAAGAAGCCAAAATTTCTCTCTGTAATTTAGAGTTTGGATTAAACACAAGCATCTTTTGGTATGCACAACTCCCATATTCTTTCTATTGGCAAGCTATATCATCCTTTCATTACATTAACTGTCATTTAATCAGATAAATACATACAGCTGAAAGTCCAAAATATTAAGAACACACATGCCGAAAATGTCTTCAAAAAAGTAGGACACGGGCAAGTCAGAGACAAACCTAGACTCTGTAAAAATAAGAATTTGAAATGGATGTTTGACTAAACATTTATCAGGATTAGAATTTAATAAAATTTGAGACAGATTTAGAAATGGATGTTAGATGAACACAATTTGTTACTTCTTTTTCACACATGCACAGACTGTTTTCCACAAACATGGGTGTGCTTTAGGAATCGTGAATTTTCCATGGCACGGTGACAAAAACCCATCTATCTCTGACTCTCTCCAATTCTCCATCTTCTCCTTTTAGATGTTAGATTAATGGAAACTTCTTTTGATTTCATTTTCACGTTAATTTTTCTTTTGTTTAACTTTTGTTTGGTCATTTTGAAATGGATTTGGCGTGTCAGCACTAATTTGGTGACATGTCCAGCTTTAAAAAAAAAAAAAAAGAAACACTAGGAAAATTACACGCCAACTAGCATGTCCAACGTGTCGGATACGGGCAATGCCAGTTCCTGTAGCGTGTTGGTGCTTCTTAGTATAACATAGAGGTTTACTGCAACATATGAATAATCTCTAACGTCAAAAACTACTAAAAAACAATTACGAGAACCAGCTCATAAGCATTATTGCAAGGTTTTATGCTTTACAATGAAGAACTAGTTATCAACATGAAACAGATAACAGAGAAACATACCATGGAAAACTTAAGGAGATAGGACAGAACTTTGATGTATTCTTCAGCTGTCAAACTCTCACGAATGCACCTGGGAATTATAAAATAATTCTGGTAAGAATAATCATAAATCTCTATCTGCGCACAAGGAAGAGTAATCGCATTAGATGAAAGCTCTTAAAAACATTTTCTAACCTTCCATTAGCTCCAGCATATTGCACAGAAGCTCGAGAATCACTAATTAAAGAGAGAAGCTTAAATACAGGTACACACCAACTAAGCAAAGAAAATTCATCTTTAGCTACATTTCTGTTTTCTGGGAACTGCATTACATCTGATTTAGCGGCACTAATACACCTTTCAAGCACTTTCGTGAGCATCTGAATACCACCCTCCTTCAGCAACAATGACTGACAAGGATAGTAAAGATAATGAGAGAATATATTGTAAATTGTAAGTATTATAATTAGATATTCGTTGAATGGAGAAATTTTGTAAGTTAAACACCACCTTTCCATTGGGATGTTCCAATAAGCTACCAAGAAAAGTCAGCAATCGATAGCCCTGAATGAAACCACCAGAAATGGTAAAGCCAAGATGAAAATTACATAAAACTGACTGAAATTTGTGAAACATGAGATTATTATGACCTTGTAAGCATCCACATCAGAATATGTCAAGGGTTCTGAAAGGCGATGAGAGATCCACGATATGATAGGTTGAAGCAGTACTGAAGCATTATCCATATTTAAGTTTGCAATACGGATTATGAAGACCCGCAGCATATCTTGTATGACAACTGACGTCTGATACGTGACAATAACACAATCAGAAAATACTAAACATAAAATAAGTCTATGAACGAGAGGCATAAAAACAAATTAGACATGTTGGACAGACCACCACACCAGAAGTGAAGAACATCAATCTGAAGATCGGACATAACAAGAAAGTATAAAAAATATGAAAGAGAATCACATACACTGATAGCACAATGCAGAAGAACTTCTGCCAGCTTCACAAGCTGTGGTGACAATTGACAAACCAGCTTCTCGGGGTGTCCAGAAAGTAAATACCAGTTTATATGTTTCTCTTTCTGAGATCCTAACAATGTCCCCACAGACAATGATCTGAGGGCAGTCAACATTGGTGTTCCATTCTCCCACAGCCAGATACTTTCATCTGGAAACAAATCATTCTAGAAAGCCAGAGAATGTTGTGGAGAACCAAGTCAAACTCATTTCTATAATCAAATCATCATTTATTGAAAGAACAATGCAATAGGAAGGTTAAAATACCAGTAGACAAAGTAAACTACACGTTTCCTTTGGGCCAAGTGCCAGTACAGAAGTTGTATGAAGATTGTCGAGGAGGAAGTGAAAAAGGCCAGGAGTCCAACCATACACTGGCCAACATGCTAGAGCTGATGCAAGAAGATGGCATACAGCTTCAAAACCAAGTGCAGAATCGGGGCAAGGATAGCATAAGTCTGAAGCACATGCTGCTAATTTGGGGCTGCAAATGGAAGAAATCATTCATTTCTTTACAGACTGTTTCAATGAAATATGTGAAATTTCATACTACCTCACTTCTCGATGTAATTGTAGAAGAGCGTTCATTAGCTTTGTATTCCTGTGTTGCTCCTTGGCTTCCTACAGGTGGATCAAGAAAATGACATGTCTCAATATCACATAGCTCTGTATACAATCAGCTTAAATGGCAGAAGATCCATATCAAGTGAAGCTACAACAGACCACAGAAGATAAACAGTGTCAGAAAATTCAGTCTGTATCCGGCCTGGCACAGCATTTTTATATTTCTTTTTTGGATAAAAAACATAATTTTATCAATTATAAAAGCACAGCTCCAACTGTTAAAGAGGACAAGGATCCTCTATTCACAAAATATTGGTTAACACAAAACATGAGCATTTATATTGCACAAAACTAGATCATCCACTACCGAACATCTATACACATGCAGAGAACTAACAATAAATAAAAATCCAGTCCAAAATGGTAAAATATAGGAAAAGAACCACTGCACTAACCTCTAACTTCTGCAACAGATTAATCAGCAGGACCAAAGATGGAATCAACAGGTCAATGAGGCTCTTCTCACGATTACGTTCCAGAAGTAAATCTGAAGTTGTATTGTCCTCTGTACCCTCATCAACTAAATAATCTGCTTAAGACGAGAAAAACTGTGCTTTCAGTCTTCGCAAGTGTTGAAAATTTGACATTCCTTTTTTAGTTAAATCCTTTATAAGCTGGGGTTTTTACTTGTCTTCTTATTTAGAAGATAAATCTAGTTTCCTTTTCTCTGTATAGGGCATATGATGATAAGTCCTTATAGTTCAATTTTGGTAGGTATTATAGATAAGACCGCAGGGGTACTGTAGGGAAGATTATGGTAGTTATACAAATTCTCAATCTCTTTCTGTCTCAATTATTTTTACTCTATAATTTTCGATAAGAAGAAAGTGCCTTAATGTACTAAATCAACCACAACCAAGTTCCTCCATACGAAAACAAAACGTCGCACAAAAGAGAAGTTATTGAATATAGAAATACTGAAGGTAAAATACTGCAGGTAAAATGCATAATTTGCAAGAACATTCTTATTAGAAATTGACCACCAAGACAGCCACTACATCCCAAAGCACGCACATTCACAAGCCATCTCAACCACCACTGCAACACAACATGCACTGTTTCCACTCCGAAACTACCACTATTGCCAGCATGGCCATGTGTGAAAGTGCATCTTGCGTGTTTTTAGTATTACCTTCATTTTTTATTTGAAAAATCGTGTTTTGTTCCAAAGATTGTGCTGAGCTTAAGTGGCAGAGCCAGAGATCCTTTATTGATGGGGTCAAAAATTAAGGCTATGGGCACACTTAAATACATCTACACTTACCATAATTCTGGAGTATCTACAAGGCCGAAAAAACTATAATATACTGCAGGTAAAATCCGAATAATTTAATTCAAGGCTAATCAATGGCAAACAAATAAAAAATATCCTCCCAAATTAACAGTATATGACGAATGACATTGCCTTTGCTGTAGCCAAATTAACTCCTTACCCTACCAAATTCAACAAATATAAACAACCAATTTCATATCACGAAATTCATGAGTTCCACAAAATATTTCAAACAACCGAACAAAGCCCAATTCAAATGTACCCAAAAAATAAAAATAAAAATGCAGGGACATATTGCAGAAAGCACACGATTACAGAAAAGGGGTAATGAAAATTTTCATGAAAGGCAAGTCATTTTTAGCTTCATATAATAAGCTGAGAATCAAATTAACGAAAAAAAATTACATTTTATTCTAATGTCCGTTTAGCCATTCAAGAAAATTACAAACATAAGAATATCAAAGTGCTACCTGGCCAAGGTGAGAAAGGAGTGTTTATGAGGCTGTCCATGTCTCAAAGAATGCAAATCACCTCCAAAACAATACTTAATAACAAAATAAGAGAAATGAGTGGCTTCGAATTCTGTGTAAAGTGTAGGCACAAATGGATGATCCAAAAGTTTCAAGATTTTTCTTTCAATCTCAATTGTTTTGAGTTTTCTTCTCCAATGCCAACACCTCATTGTCCACAACTTCAAAAGGCTGCAAATATATCTCCCAAGACTAAATCTTGAAGGGGCCACAAAAATGAAGGTCCCAAAAGGGTCAAGAAATATTGAGTTCTTCCTGACCCAAAGGGTTAAAAACTAAAGCTACAGGGTCAAATTTCTGTGGGGTCAGCTGACCCCCTATGAGCACATGTAGGTCCACCAGTGCTGAGTGTGCCTTTAAAATAGCCCTGATCATAGATTTTCCTGTCTAAAAGCAATGTTACATACTCCCTTTAAAGACGCCTGAGTGTGAGATCACATCCACGTGTACTACCATGTCTCAGCTGACTTGCACCTCTTGATCAAAGATATTGCAAACAGGTAGTTAATGTGCATTAACATTTACTTCCCCAGAATCAAGAACAATTGCACAAATTATTCAAAAAATGCTATTACTGTAGGTGATAAAGCAGTACTCAAAAACAGAACATTTTGTAGCATCTGCATCCCAATTATCAAATCGACAGAATAAATGCACTTATAACAATTATTACAATTAACAATACCGGTGAAGAAGCAGACTGCTCTAGAACATGGAGGAAAATATTAAATTTGTGGTGGTTCATATAACCAGAACTACATACATATTTGAAATTAGTAGATAAACTGACAGTGGTATGATCAATGACTGGTCTACCTTCAAGAACAAAAATTTCTGCGAGGTTTATGAAAAAACATGGTACTAAAAATGCGGTTGTCAATTCCAGCAAGAATTCATACTAACCATAAATGTTGGATGTCCTTTCAAGCATGAGTTTACAATTCATCATTACAGCATGGATAACCATGACAGCACCTTCATCATAGAGAGCAGCAGCAACATCCTATACGGCTCAAACAAGATTTAGCCAAAAAGATCTCCTACACTTTTCATGCAGCATTATAGAGCTAGGAAATAATTTCTTACCGAATTATCTGAAATAAATGCTAAAATTCGAAATGTCGTTGTCAATTGAGCAACAGAGGAATCACGAAGAATGACACCAGCAAAATCCTTCTCTGTAATTCGTTTTCCAAGTAAATTATCAATAATGTGACCATCAGAATTGCTGGAAGAATCTCCAACTACGTTATCAACATCCATCACATCAGATGCTAGAACACTATTTGCGGCCATGTGAGCATCCCCTCCAGAAGCCAACACAGCAGCATAGCGTAAGAGACCAATGGCCCCGTTTCTCTGGTAAACTACCCCGGCATCTATCCACTCAAGAAGCCGTGCAGGCGCATCTTTCTTGTTGGAACTTCGAGAGGAGGAATGTAATACCCTGTGAAGTTCCTTAGCATGATCTATCCAATATGCTAGAGAAGATGCAGTTGAATCAGTAACAATAACTTCAAGAATCTCCGCTGCTGCATGAAAGATTGCCAGGCTTAATGGTGATACTCCTGCAACTGGATCCAGTTCCCTTCCAGAATGCAATGCATCCATCAAAACTGAAAGAGACTGAAGCAAAACTAGAAGATAAAATTCACATATGCTTAAAAATTGGAACACACTACCATATGTAAAAATGGCAAGAATCAGAAAAAGGAGACCTCAATTTCATCCACTGTTCAGATGGGTTCCAATCACCACCAAATAAAACAACTGATATTCTGGTTCATGGTTGCACTAACAGTATCAATTAATCCCCTGTTTGGCCTCCATTATTCAAAAATACATTTTTCTCTTTCTCATTTTCAACCACACATTCTTCAATAAAATAATATTACACGTAAACCCAAAACTTTTGCTTATTTTTTAACCACACATTCTCCAAAATATTACTACTCAAAAATGCATTTTTAATGAAGCCCAAACATGGGCTAAATAATTTCAATTTTGATTGAACACTCAGTGAGGCTCACTGGTGCTGCTTCAAATTCACAGGTTATGCACCAGATTTTTGAGAAATATTCAGAATTTCCATTACAAGCTATGTTGGTATTACTTATGCTATACCTCAGGAAAATTCACCAAAGCCAATAGAGACTGGCGTCCACACTCGGAGCTGAAATACATCTTAGAAATGTTGGTCAAAAGACTAAAGCTAATACAAAATCCAGATAAATCCAGCCTTTAAATAAATTGATCCAGGCCTACCGTGAAAGGCGACAAAGATCCCACAGTACCCATAAATATTCTTCAGTATCTGGAGCCAATGTAAGTAAATTATCCATAGCATTTATCTGCAACAAAAGCATAGGAAAAGGTAAATGATTTGAAATGGAGCCTCCAAAAAGGAATATGAAAATAAACTAAGAGCACGTTTGGCTAAGCCAAAAAAGATTGCTTTTTAGTAAATGTGTTAAATTACATAACTTCTATTATTGGTTGAAGTTGAAAATTAAGCTAATTATTTTGAAAATAACGCAAGAGTTTACCTCCGAATAATAACTTTTTTACTTAAAATTACAAAAAAGGTAATTTATCCAAACATCTTTGGGTACAAAAAGTTTCAAGTAAATTCACATTTTTTTATGCTTAGCCAATTGTGCTCTAAGATGCACTGCGAAACAAGAAAAATAAAAACTTCAAGAAAATCAAGAATGAGAAAACTGAAATCGAAGATGAAACCTTGTAAAGAACATAAAATATTAAGAAATGGTACTGACCGCCCTAACATGCATCTCGATGATGACGCTAACTTCCTGTGGGTGACAAACAAAATTCTTCGATATCAGGACAGAGGCATACCGAAGAGAAATGGAGTTTTCCTTCCTAATATCATCCACACCTCGCAAGGCATGAATGATCATACTGGAGACTTCAGGGTCATGTAGAAGAAAAGTTAATCCTGACAACAAAAGCAAGCAAAATATATCACTAGAACTAACAAAATTGATATTGTTATGCAGTAAAGGTAACAGCCTTAGAACCTGAGCGACAAAATAAGAGAGAGAGTATTATAGCTTCAATATGTGATACAATATCTAATAATAAGTCCAAAGCATGCCCTGTTTCAGATCTCAAAATAGAAGATGACAGCAAAGCAGCTGACAAAGGAAGGAAGCCTCTCTCCTGCTTGCAATAAAAAATAGAAATTAATTGTGCAGCCAAAAAAAAGTTAATCAAACAAACAAGAAGATTGAACACAAGAAAGAGAAGAAAAATGGACACCATTAGTGGTTAGCAAACAACATACATGGAACAAAGGAAGTTGCAACGTACAGCAAAAGTTTCATCATGCCAGAAAAGAGTAAATTAATAAAGTTGGAGTTCTCCAACATAAGGTCCAAAATATATTGCTTTACTCAGAGGGAAAATAAAATCAAGAAACCAGGGTGTTCATATAGGGTTAGGTGGCAAATAAAAAAAAATAGGAAATGGTTGTCAAGATTCTCCATATTCATGGACTTTGAAGTAGGATAGAAGCATGGAGTGAAAATCTAGAGCCGACAACAAAAACTGAAGATATAATACCAGTCATAGTCTACAAAGCTTCCACGTAATGGAGTAAGTGCAGTAAGGAATCAACTCTCTTGCATAGGCGCAGCAAACATCTTGCCAATACAAGCAATACGAGAAATAGCAAGGTTGTCAAAACCGAACTGGACTGGCTAGTTCAACCGGAAAAAAACAGGAACAGGTCCAGAAAACGGTTCGGTTTTAGGTGAAAAACCAGAAAATTGTAAACCATTAAAATAAGTCAAGAATTGGCCAGTTTTTTTTGGTTATTTATTTACCACCTATCCTCAACCCTTCACTATTTCCAGGTCGATGCCTGGAGAAGTGTTTAAGAACATTGGTAATTAGATATTTTCATAAAACATTCTTCAGAGCATCACCAACATTGTAACCAGAGGACCTCTCATGCTTACAGCTGTGATATCTCCAACTCTGATGTGGTCATGCTTGAAAATGCATCTTGCATTTTGAAATGTATAATTATTTTTTCATCATTTCTACTTTTTAGTGTTTGTTTGGTAGAGATTATTTGAAGTGAAAAATGATTTTTTTGGATGATGAGAGTGTTACACAAATCAACTTAGTACTCTCTTGACTTTGCACCTACAGGATCATGACACGAGGCAGGTGCTTAAATACAAACAAAAGGATGGTGTAAGCCTTATGCAGCATACAAAAGACATGGAACTAAAATAGATACACATTCCATCAAGGGATGTAGCAGGACATCATCAAGGGATGTAGCAGGACATGGCGTTACAGGAACACGAATACATGAGCATACCTTGAGAAGGGAAAGCAGATGTGGGTCAATGTCCCAATTCGAAAAGCAACAATTTGAGAGTTTAATCAAGCCACTTGTTGAGCTATATGACAATAGTCCAGCATCACTGAAGATATAAAATCTGCTCGCAGCAGCCATTGGAGAAGGGTCTTCAATTGGGCCACGCAAATTTATCAATTTCTGAAATAATATTTGTCAACAAAATACGATCTAAGAAACCATTATATCTCATATGACCAATATAAGAGAATAACTTGCACGCATCCAAGCGATAAATGAGCCACTGATAACTATGCTAGAGTTACAGCTTAAAAATATCATAATATATGACAAATTACCAAGAGCTTTTTAAGTTGAGCTTTAGCACTGGCAAGCATGTCCAAAGTGAAATTTGTAGCATGAGCAACTGAAGAAATAACCCCCAGAACGGATACCATTGCCCACTGCAAGAGAGAAATTGCAACATTTTTTTGTTAAGTATAGAAAATGATTCAATAAGCTAATTAATGATTTTTTCTTCCAACTTGTGCACACAAAACTTCACCCACCCCACCCCACCCCAACACAAAACAAAACAAAAATACAAAAATCAACAATCAAAACAGCAGAACCAGCCACATGCATAGCGGAAAAGTGAAAAATGTACCTCATATCTACATGCAAGTTCATAAAAACGCATACGATGAAGTATATAAGTTGCAAGTGAAGCAATATCATGCTTCTGATTCTGCAACAACAACCTCAACAACTGATTGTAGCCATCACTAATACCAGAAGGGATGCATTCATCTTCTCGAGGCCACCATCCTAGGAATCCTTCACAGCCAATTGAATGCCTTGTAGCCTGCTCAATAACTCCAAGCAACAAGATCGTAATAGTAGTAGAATTCCGAGTTCTCTGGGTGAAAGCATATCCAAGCTGCTTCATACCACCATAATTAACAAAGTGAAAGCAGCTCTCCCTAGCAGAGCACAGCAAAAGAGCCATACTCAACAACAATATGGTGTTCTTAATCTGAAAAAAAAAAAATAGAAATAACAAAATCAATACTTTCACATTTCAAATATTATGACATTTGTGTTAGAAATAATAAAGATATGAGGAAATTGGTTTCACTTGTGTGTGAGATCTGCTATAAAATGCAAACAGATGCCACGAGAATACAGAAGGGAAAAAAATCCTGTTACCTGTGAAAGTTGGGGGTATCCAAAATTTCCAGAGTTGCCACAAAAATCAAAGTGTTTATATAAAGTGTCCACCAACTCTTTGGAAGTAGGAACCTCATATTCAAAACACAAGCTATCTGAACCTTCTGATTGATCTCGAAGGCTTTTAAAAACATCTGAAAGTTCCTTCCGAGCTTCAGTAAGAACAAGATGAGCCTCGCTGCCAAATTTCAGTATATCTATTCCAAATTTTTTCTGGTTAATAGTCTCATGAGACAGGTGAGAACTTGCATAAATTGAGACCACTGATAACATGGAACTAAGGACTTTATCTGCTGCCACCCCCAGGTTAGGAGACTCCAAAATCTTAAAAGCTAGATATAAAAGTTTCTTTATTTCAAGAGGAATATCCAATGCAACGGCTGTTTGGGACAATATTTTCAGGGGAAATACAAGTTCCTCAATTGTCGGTTTCATGGGACGAAATGCAGGAGGAAGGTCCTCAAGTTTTCCCTCAATAGCACTAACATTATCTGTCAAAGAGCTATCCAGGTCAACTTCAATGTTGAATTGGCCCAAATCTTCAGCTGTGTTCCCGTATATGACCATACTTAAGCTGCGATAGCTGCCCCTTATGATCAGATGGTTTGTCACCACAGACTGCAAAGGGATAACAAAGTGAAGAGTAATTAAAAAAAAATGAGCAAATTTTTACATAAGAAACATGCATGTGTAGGCTAACTGAAAGAGGTCAATGATACACAAAAGAAGGAATTACATCCAGGCCCAAGAATTTGTTTGGCATTGCCACCAAAAGACCAATCCTTCTTGGACATATCTAGCTATAATGATGTACTAGGACTTCTACAGCTCAACTTACATTGTTTCAGTAGTTTGCTTTATATTTCTATGAATATTTTGTGTTAGCTCTACTTCAGTCTTTTTGTGCTTATGGATGCGGTATAAGCTTTCAAAGGTGTCTGGTAAGCGAGTTTTACTTTTCTGTTATGTCTAAAAGGAAAATGTCCTTGTTGACTAGTCTTTAAGATGGATGCTTGACTAGGATCACTTTAATTGATCTCTTCAGATACGTAGGATCCGTTTGATTGCAAATGTGGAATTTGGGTGGAAAGAAAATGTTTTACAGAGAATTGAATTGTGTCTAGAAAATGTTTTACTGAGAATTGTAATTAATTGTTTGATTGGTATAATTTTTTACGTGGAAAATATTTAAATTTTGGATCTTTTGATGTTTGTTTGACTTTGGTTTTTATGGAAATTGTCTATTAAAGGAATTTTTTTTTATTTTTTATTTAATTTTTTTTTTTTTTTTTTACAATTGATGATAAAATTTGTTTCCATTGCAAAAAAAAGAAAGGAAAAAAAATCAGAACCTGGAAAACCTTTTCCCACTACTTAGGAGGGAAAAAGGTTTTCCACAAAAGCCTTGAAAATGTGCACATGTGGGGGAGGTGGGAAAAAGTTTTGCCAAGAAAATTAACCCTATCAAACACCTAAAAAGTTAGAAAATGGAAAACCAATTCCAATTTCCACCCTATCAAACAAGGCCTTAAGGTATTTCCAAAAGTTTCTAATTTCCTATACTTGGGCCATGGTTGTTAATTTTATTATTTGATTTCGATTTGAAGTCCTTACTAATCTAGGATTGATCTTAGAAGTTTATTCAGGAGTTCCCTATTTCGAGATACATTCCTTATGCTAGTTGGAGGAGTCTTATAGGCATATAAATACTTAAGTCTTTATTCCAATACACCTGTTTTCGCAAGCCCCAACCATCAAAAAATTAAAACAAGTTAAGTATGCCCATAGCAACTGGACAGGTCTCATTTATGTTTCAAAATCTTTTCATATCATGCTGGAATCAATCCTAATTGTTTGTCTTGCACTTTGGCTATCAAATTGCGCAAACACTTGGCATGACTTCAACTCTATGAAGTTGTGCTACGTCAGATATATTTTTTTTGCTTTGTTTTATTTATTTTAATGGAAACACCCCCAATTTTTTGGAGCCTTACGCACAAGTGATTTCAATAGAAACATAATCTGTATGAAGTAAAAGGACCCATCACACCCATATCAATGAAAAGCTCTCATGCTGTGCAGCTATAACCATATCACAGAGGTATAAAAAAACGTGAACGTCTAAAAAAGAATTCTTAAAAAAGAAAAATCAGAAACCCTTAAACTTTTAGAAATACCTCTAATTCAAGTACATTTGATGATGAATGAGAATACAGACATGGCTGACATAGCCGCCTAAATCTCGCTTCCCCTTCACAGTGAACAAAAACCTCCAACGCAAATGAGGGAGGTGAAGTGGCCCTGTAAATTAAAAGAAAATTAAATGACGGAGTCACGGAGGTGATGTGTCCCTCCAAAGTAAATGCCAAATCTGGGAGAAAATTAAAGAAACTGTACATAAATCATATGATCCCTTCCTTCAAGACATGATATCAGAGGTAAAATAGATCATTAGGTCAGACATAAATTCCATGGAAAATGCAAAGAGATAAATAGCCACCATACCCCATAAGTTTCACTGCAGAACAAGCGGATGAAGCATTTTGCTCTAGAAACTCACAAGCAGTGATGACTACAGGCTCTGTAAATAACACCTGGAGGGCAAACACAGTAGGAACGCTTACAACAATTAACAATATATATCATTAAAAAAACCGTAATGAGTTCATATAAGTATAAACCATTTCAAGGGGGAACCAAGAAGCAAAATATCGTTTTGTGTGTATGTCCATGTTCGCATGCATAATTCTGGTGCACAAACATGAACGAGTTACAGAACTTCCTGAAAGGGGCTGATTTTCATCGTTTAGAGAGTTGGTTTAAGTGTTAAGAAAATAACTGAAAGAAGGAGTAAAATGTCACATGAAGAATCAGCCAGATTTAATTGATGAGACACAATAGGCTAGGCAGGGAAAACAGATTCAAAAGCAGAAAAGAAGAGGAAAAGAACACAATTGGTTTAATGCCCAAAACCTGCGAAAGAAAGCAATTAAGGGCGTGCCTGGTAAAATTTTTAAGCATGATTCAGACCGTTGTATGCACTATTTAGCCAAAATGTTTGAATGTGTTGTCTCATGGTGGGGCCCAAGGTGTGGAAAAAAAGGTACACAAATCGATTTTTTGGTTTAAAAAATTGTTACCGGACAGGCCCTAAACTTTTGAGCCAAACGGCCCCAATTCCTGTGATTGTGACCATAAATGAGGGTGACCAAGAGAATTGGGTTAACCAAGAATGATAGGAAATGGAGTTTAGGGCAATTCAAGAAGTGCTAGGAAGACTTTATTAAAGTTTGAGCGAAGGCCTCATTCTAATCAATTCACTTATTTGAATTATTCCTATTATGTTTAAATCTCTATTTGTATTATGGTGCGAAAGCGTATGTGAAATTCTTATAATAAGAATTATGTAATAAATAAGAACGATATTTGAACAATCATGTCTTTTAAATATTGAATAATAATTGATTGTTGTTGAAAAGTGTACAATGCTTTTATATTTATAGGGAAAACTATACCATAATCCTATTAATATAAAGAAATTAAATTCTAAAAGGAAATAAACTAAAAGCCTAATCTAATTAGAAATCATATTCTAATCAATAAATAAAAGAAATCATAATCCAAACAAAATATTAGAATAAAAAGATAAAACTTATTATAACTAGACATCTTATTATAAATATCTAATCTTAATTCTATTTACAGTAGGATTGTCCTACATCAATCTCTCCCACTTGAATAAAACTCGTCCTCGAGTTTTGTTGAAGAAAAAAATTCTTGATAACTTGTGTTTCGAACTTGGCTGGGACTCAAGGAAATTCTCTAACCACATTTTGCCGTGTTCTATGCTTGTTAAAAAACCAACATTTATAGAAGTTAAGGTTTGCAAATTCTTGTTAGCTTGCTTCTCCACGGGCTCGCGATTCCTTTCAAGACACAATGCAGTCAACATCTGCGTGATGTTGTGAAGGGTTTCAACGAACCCCTCAATTGTTGTTCGAGTTTGTCGAGCCTCTGTTCGTCGTCGACGGATCGACTACCACCAATATCTTCGTTGGCCATCAGATTAAGGCAATTTCCTTGCTCTGATACCAATTTGGTGCAGAAGCGTATGTGAAATTCTTATAATAAGAATTATGTAATAAATAAGAACAATATTTGAATAATCATGTCTCGTATATATTGAATAATAATTGATTGTTGTTGAAAAGTGTACAATGTTTTTATATTTATAGGCAAAACTATACACTGATCCTATTAATATAAAGAAATTAAATTCTAAAAGGAAATAAACTAAAATCCTAATCTAATTAGAAATCATTTTCTATAAATAAAGAAAAGAAATCATATTCTAAACAAAATATTAGAATAAATAAAAAGATAAAACTTATTATAATTAGACATCTTATTATAAATATCTAATTTTAATCATATTTACAATAGGATTGTCCTACATTATATTATCACCTGGACAATGAAAACGTCATGGTGATGATTGCAAATAATGTTGATGTGTCAGTTTCAAAGTTTGATGGTGAAACTGGATAACTTGTGCTGGAACATTGTTGCCTTTTCAAAGGCCCTACCAACTTTAAGGGCTCCAAAACCATTCTAATAGGTAAGCTTAAATAAATAGAAGAAGCCCAAAGCCCTACTGCAACTAGGAAACTCTTAGTCACAGGGGAAAAATTCAAAATCGAAAACTATAAAATGGAGATATTTAATAGCCAGGAAAAACAATCCCAATTCTAGTTGGAAACCTATGCGAAACACTATGCAAACAGACCAAACAAATAATTACTAATCTGACTGAGATTTTAAACTAAAAAATAAATTCTTGTTCTTGCGTCATATTAATATAAGCTCAACTAAACATGCTCTTATATACATGATTGATTCAAAACAAATGTTTGTACATCTGTCTATCCACTTCATGTGTACAAAGTTGTAGTAAGGATTCATAATGTATTGATCATTTGTTTTTTGTATTGTGATTCCGCAAAATGTCATAGAATAAACTTCTAAAGATGCTGGTTTTAATTGGGTTGTCCAAAAGAGGTGTAATGGATTACTCCTTCAAAAGAATTTGGCTTTAGAAAGGGCAATAGTGGGTGTTTTTATTTGATGGTTTCGGCTACCATTTGAGGTGACCTTGATAGAGGAAAAAAAATAGAATCCTTTAGGGATGTGAGCGAGAAGTTTTTTGCATATGAGATAGAGCTAAGTTCTTAGCACGCTTTAGATTTCTATGGTAAAGATCAAGGATGTTCCATTCTCTTTAATTATCTGCTGGAAAGATATATCGTATTGTTGACTTTGACATTCCAACTAATAAATATGAAGTGTGTCAGCTTATTTCTAGACGTGACAAGTTCAGCTTGTCTAATATCCCAATCAAGAATACTGACAAAGGTTGAGCTAAAGAAGAAAGAGGTGGAAAAGAGACAAACGGGGGCTCAATGTTACCCGAAGTTATCATTTAGTCCTAAAGGACAAAATTGAATAGAAGTATTCTGTAACAAATTTCTTAAAAGGATGCAACGTTTTTACCATATTATGGTAAACATTGTGCATACCTGAGATTTTCTCCCACTATTAAGCAACTTAGAATTTTATCATTTTTTTTTTGAAAGGTAACTTAGAATTTTATCTTAAACCCTAAAATCCTTACTTTTACACAACTAAAATAGGACCTCCAGGATAATTGCTAAATTTACAAAGTAAAAAGAAAAAGATATATATCCTGCTCCACATGTACCTAAAGTATTTAGTTATTCCAATCTATCTAAACATTTTATCATTTCAATTTTTACAGTAAATTACTGATAGGGTTATGCCATCAACCAAACCTCCTGCACTGCCAAAGGAAGCTTTTAAATATGTTGATCCCATTGAAATATGTAGTCCTGTGTGTTTATTCTTCTCTTACTGCAAAAGATGATTGACAATGCACACCAGGCATATTAATCATGTATATTTAAAATTTGCTAAAAATTTGTCCATGCCCTGTTAAACTTTCGTCTATTAGATGTAAAATAGTCTAACGTAAAGAATTTCTAAAAATCTAATGCCAGTCCAATTTTCATATCTCGTCCCTCCTGAATCCATACCATGCAAAATTGTGTAAGATATAATAATAATAATAAGTTCAATTGTTACTACTACTGGAATTAAACATCTTTGACCTAGAGTAAATTTAAATGAGAAATAATTCATAAAACTTCAGCTGCCAACTTTTCTATAAGCAAGGTAACAACACTAACTAGCTTTGAGCATGCTTGATAAGATTATAAATAATTGAATGTTATTTTTAAGTAACTTCGGGTTTGCAAACATGTTTGGATAAGTTACATTTTTTAAAGTAAAAATTCTTTGTTCACATGATCAAATGATTAATGACGACTGGAATCTCTTTTTCTATGGTAGCACCATGAATAGTGCATCTGGATGTCAATCCGGGGAATTCGGTTGTTTCGAAAATAACTTCTACCCTCAAAATAATTTTCCTTTTTTCCAATTTCGATCAATACCAAATGTTAATCATTTTAAAAATACTCATTAAAATGAAACATACTTATAAGTTAGAACGTGTTCTTTTGTAGTAGCTACATTTTTTGGGCAGTATCACTTTTGATGGTGATACCCATTGAGCTTAAAAAATTGCACCATTGAGCAATACCCAGAAAATGCATAAACGTTCCACCATTTCAACTTTCTGGAAAAGTACAGAAAGCAAAAACTTAGACATTTATGCGCATCAATCCAAAAATTCAAATTTATCTCCAATTCTATAAGACCAACAAAAAATCATGCTAACAAGAATTAAAAATTAAGTAAATACCTCGTCGACGTATTCCATGAGGTTCGAGTGAACGAATGTCTGAGCAAAGAGCACGCAGGGTTCGGGTCGACCCATTTCTTGGTGTGACCCGAATTTAATCGAATTGAATCACTGTAAATTTCTAGGGTTTTAGTTGGTTCTACATTAGCACATGAAAAAGAGAAAGATGGTTCATTTAGAAGGAAAACCCAGGCAAAATTCGGTTAATTGGGGGTGGTTAATGACGAAAATGCCCTTTATTATGTCCTTGATTTTCAAAATTCAAAATATTATCGAGCAAAATCATTAGTTGGTAAGACGTGTTTGGGAAAGTGTTTATGAACCATCTTATTATCTCATTAAAATGAAAAAATATTATCGTTATCCATCACATTTACATTTAAATTCAAATTTTGTATCTCTTGTGTGGTCTCAATAACGACTATATATTTCATTCTCATTTTACAATAATTTAGCTCAAACATGGCCTAAATAGAATTGAGAAGAGAAAATAAACATACATCATGGCTCGAAAAATATGTCCATTCACTTGGCAAAGGAGTCTGTTACCTCCCCGCTTGCCACTTACAACTCTCGAACTACATTGTACATCTACGTTCAAGTCCAAGGCGTAATCTTTAAAACTCACCTCGAGTTCACCACCCCTCCCTCTCTTTTCTCTTGCTCCCAATTAGTCATTTAGATGACGAACTCAAATTCTGAAACTCTACATTTATATATACTTTTCAATGTATATCTAAGCACTTTCGCATCCATATCTTTGGTCTAAACTCTTGAGAAAAGCGATAGTGGTTTCTACATTGGCAAGCAATCATTTCAACAGTACTCAGACAACACAAAGTGCAAACTGTTGGAAAATGATTGTTGTTCAAAACAAATACAGTGTTGAAATGAAGAAACGAGAATTAAAAAAAAAAAAATCATGTGGCCGCATAGTTCATTGGGCCATGCGGCTTGTACCATGCGGTCGCATGATACAAATTTTCGACTGTTTTGAAGTCGGTTTTTGCCCATTCAGAATTTAAATTTGGTGACTTTTGGAGAGTTTTTTGCACAACTTCGTGTAGCATTGTTTCTAAATTATAAATAAGTGGTTTGTGATCAACTTAAACAATTAGAAATCATATAAAAACTATAGCCCTAATTTTGAGAGAAAATTTCATTCCAAATATACATATTTTCCTTATCATATTCAAAGTTCTTTTGTGTTCTTGAGTTTTCAAGGATTATACTTTATTACATGTGTATAAATCCTTGCAAGACTTGTTTAAATCATGCAAACCA
>CAIGRF010148527.1:6647-18769 GCA_903798235.1 Fraxinus ornus
AGATTATCATACATTTATTTATTGAATCCTAATTTCTATTTTAGTGAAACTAACATTTGTTTTATTTCAATGATTTGAACCAACATGTAATCAAAACAATGTAGCAATTTTTTGTCGTGAAACTCCAAGTTATTACCTTGTGTTTATATTGTAGGTCATCGCTCTCCTGATCACTCTGATAATTACTCTTGTGGCGAGACATGGTAAATGACTAAATGTTGGTGCCAATGACTAAGAATCAAGGACCACGAACAAGAAACAGAAAGAATGTTAAGAAAAATGGGACGAGATGATTAGCCCGTAAATGCTTGTTGAAGGGAAGGATAAAGTTTATGCAATCTATCTACTCTGATAAAGGAAATCATATGAGAAGATTTGATTTTTTTCCCCCCAAAATCTATTGTATTTGAGCAATTAACAAGTAAATATAGTAGAGGCTAAAACAAGTCTCTTGTTATAAAGGTAGCTAAATGGTGTTGGGTACATTGATCGTGACTTGGGTTTTTTCTTGTTGAACTTGAGACTCATGCAGCTTTGCTGGATCTTCTCCATGGGCAACCGTGTCTCGTAATTCTCTTATGCAGCGCTAATTGAAGAAATTGTAAAATCCAAACAAATAAAATAGCAAATTATTTTCAAGACATCAAAGGTCACAATGATTTGATATTTATATTTTTCATGTAGATGAATAGCAGTTTCTTATTTTATGAGTCTCCAACAGGTTTAGTCATATAATTATTTATAGCAAAATTGAGGTTCACAACATTTTGTTCTTTTAACTTTTACCCAATGAATCATATCACAACCTTCTCAGCTCTAATAACCATACAGGAAAAGCAGTTATCGATCTCATATGATTCAATAGTTTTACAAAGATCTCACATATTCAGATTTGGCATTTCTACACAGATCTCGATCCTTTACATATGCTTCATGAAGAGAACAATAATTCAGCCCCCTGAGAATCTAAAATTAGCTAAAGATGAAAAAAAAAAAAAAACCTCCAACTATCAAAAAGACAAAAAATGTTGTGTTGATCTTATGTCTAGTATCCTCGATCTCTGATGCATGCACACAACATAAAACCTTAACATGGAAAACAAATATAAAACAGTATTTGCAATTCTCCTAGTTCCAATTCTTTGCTCATATCAATAATAGCTTTAACTATGATCGTGCAGAGAGGAAAAGGAAAAGGAAAAGGGGTAGCATGTGTGCATATGACAAATAATAATACATGCATAATAAATCTCAATAAAAGTAAAAAATGTCTTACCCTGACACGGTTTGTCGTTCCAACTTGTTCTACCTTGTGCACAAATTGATCAAAGGAATAGTAGGGGGATCAAACGTGAATGCCATTCAGCATATAGGCCAAGAAGGTGCCGCAGATCATTAACCTGCAGAAATGTTGTTAATATGTTTAAAAGGCGAAAGACTCATCAATGAGCCAAATGAAAGGGAAAGATCAAGACAAATAACCATATCCTGAAAATCTCTTCCCTGTTGCGGCTCGGATACAAGATGCGCTTTTTATGTTACTATGTTTCAAACTGAAGGATTCCATCTAAGGGCTGTAAAAGAGAGACATATCAATGAATTGATCGCACTTTGTAAAGTTTTAGTGAACAACTTTTCCTGAAGTTGAGTCTCAAACCAATTCGAAGGGAATCATAATCTCAAAACATTCATAACACAATTTAACAATCAAAACAACAATAAAAAATCCCGATTCCAAATTAATTCTGTAAATAATCTCTTGTCTACGACTACCATGATCGTCTAATCAAATTGTGCAATGAACTTTGAAGAAATTATGTTTAGAATAGAAATTACACATATATGTGACTGGTCATTGAAATCAAGTACACATATTCTTTGCTGTAATTACTGAAATAGATTGCTTAACATGTAATCCTCAGACAATAAAAAAAAAAAAAAAAATAGATTGCTTACCATTTTTATGTGCGTAGTCATAGACAGTAGACTGAGAACCACTTGGAACGTGGTAACCTAGAAAAATGCTAAATGTGCAAACATGAATATTTATATAATAAGCATACATCCACATGAGATTCATGTGGTTTCAGATTAATCACATTATAGCAAAAAACCCTTGAACTCTTTAGTATGAAAACAAAGCAAATTTATTGACAGCAGCACGAACACGAATGATTAAGAAATAACAATTTGCTACACTCACCCTCCTACATAATTAAGCAATTCCTTCTGCTTAGGTGCAACAGCATCCCGATTCTTATTCTCTGCAATATTTTGAAGCTCATCTAGTCCGGTTTCCAGTTTGTTTAGCAATTCAATTCCATCATCAACCTTCGACTTTGTCAAACCTTCAACAATCAAAGTTCTACCTTCTTTGAGAGCCCTTGATGCTTGTCTAACATTCTATAGTTCATTGTGCAAAAAAAAAAGGGTAAACCATCAACATATTTCAAAATCTCTTGAACACATATATACAAATATCTATGCTCACCACAAATTTGAGCTGCAAAAGTATCCTAATAAAGATTATTTTGGGGTTTACTCTTTCGACAGAATCAAGGGCCTTCACACTAGCAACCTTAAGACTTTCGGTAATATATATAAACACTAAACAATAAAATATTAAGAGTTCCTACAATTAAGAAATAAAGTAGGTTTAATCAAACACATTGAATACATTGCCTTGTTTCAATTAGTTACAGAAATAATGCTTTGATGCCATAATAAATTGATTTAGAGCATGAAATTAACTGGGTGTCATGAGATTAGGCAAAAATACCCAAAAAAATGATCTTGGAACTGTTACAACTCATCATTGCTTGTTTTCGTCCATGCTTTATTGTGTACGTGGAAGAGTGTGAGGCAGAGAAGCAACGTCAATAGCAATTTCCTTAGCTGCACCCTTCACCACAAACCAGTTCTTCGATGACTTGCAATTAAACTTCTGCCCCTGCTGCAAATGGTTCGCCCTCCTATTCTTCAATCCTCCCTAAGACAACAAATCCACAAAAAATATAAATAAGAAAACCCATATCAAGAAATGTATAGAAAAGCATAAAACATCCACAAAATAAGATATTTGTAAATTAAAAAGCCCATCTAAAGAATTTGCTAAAAAAGAAAAAGTAAAAATGAGTGAGGAATACTTGTTTTGAAGGGGAGGAGAGAATTGAAGCTTGGTCAAAATCGTGAGAAAAAAAGAAATAGAAAATAGAGGTTTGATTTTCTCTGTGTACGCACGGAGAGTTTCTAATTTATTTATTTTTTTGAATCTTTCAGCTTCCAATTAAAAAAAAAAAAAAATTCAAAATCCAACATACCCACATTTATTTTTTATCTATCCATAACATTAATCTAGTTTCTATTTACTCACACCACGGAGCAATATTAATAATTTTGTGTTTTTTTTATATTAATTATCTACAACACAAAATACATACAATGTAAATAAATCGGTGAGCAGAATTTTTTTTTTTTTATAAGTCGGCAACTTTTTTTTGCACCGGCTTTCATCGCCTTACATGCAAAGAATAAGAAAAATGCAGCCACCTCCTTTCACCGCCTACATTTCTGACCAAATCTATATAATTTGATTCTTCTTTCAGATGGATAAAATGGGAAGAGACAGCTAATTAATGGGGATGAAATGGGGAGAAAAAAGTGGGGATAAAATGGGAAATGAAAATACATTCTAAATAAATAGTAGGGTAATTATATTACCACTACAAAATCTACTAACTACACTACAAATTTCTTATTTACTTAAATATCTTTAAGTAAAATTACATAATTAGGGTTTTAATATATTGTTTAATTAAATAAATTATTGTTACACCACAAATATAAAACCTAATTTCTTTCTTTCTTTTTCCTTAACACCTAATTGCTCATAATTATTCCCTTTTGTATTCTTCCATGGAGGCAAGATAATTTTCTTTTCTTCACTATAAATGAAAATTTCTGCACTACTGCAAATGAAAAGTTAATTGTGTAAAAATTGTAATATTTCATGCAATTGATTATTGATTTTTTGTAAATCTGTTGAATTCGTTGCTGGTTTGTTATTGAATTTACAATGAAAACTGGAATCCGTCGAATCAAAATGTGCGCCATTAATAATTCAATGAAAATTGGAAATTTATTATGAAAACTGGAAATTTATTGAATTCAATAATCAATATGTGGTTGATACATTCAATGAAAACATCCTCTTCCTTCGAAGTAATGGCAGAATTTCTTATAATTTCTATGAACTATTCTGCAATAATTATTTTGGATCTCCCCACCCCCACCAACAAGTCCGCGATCTTTAGGTATATAATGGCAGATGTTATTTCACTCGATTCAGAGTAACAAAAACACAGTTCAAACTTGCAAAAAGGGCAAAAAATTTGTGACAATAGGGTGAAAATCTTAGTTACTCTTTAGAAAAATCAAGAAATTATATATGAGAAAAATGAGGAGTAACATTGAGATGATGAATACACCACAATACTGGATTATTATTTTTTCATTTTAAATTTTTATTGGATTATGGGTATAATTATAAATTCATTGTGGTGTATTTATTAAAAATAAATTAAATTATGTGGTGTGATTATAATGTGGTGTAATTAGTAGATTTTGTTGTGGTAATATAATTACCCTAAATAGTAACCTACAAATTTCCTCTTTTAATAGAAGAGGGATTATATTGAGCCAGCTTCCCTTGAAACCTCTTTTAATTAAATAATAATAATTTTAAAAAAATTATCCAAACATGTTCCAGTTAATGTGAAAGCCTTGCCAAAATAATGACTAACATGAAACTTGAGTCAAAGTTGGCTAAACCTGTAAGTAATTGCAGTTTATTAATCCCAAAGCCCTCCAATTTCCTTTCCCCCCCCCCCTTTCTCCCCTTTAGATTTTGCTCATGGATTTCACCATGCTCTTACCCTTCTAACTGGAATCCATAAACCCTAACCACTTTACTCAATTAACTAAAAGCACCAAAATAAGTTATATTCCTGAAAATTAGAACTGAAAAAATTCCCCCTCCCACCTTTTATTGTTTACTTGTAGGAGTTTAGTTATTATTTGGTGACATTGTTATTATTATTATGTATAGATCTGGGGCGGTGATGGCATGGAATGTATTCAAATTCTGTACAGCCTTGAGGAGCTTGGGTTCGATCATGATATTATTAGTCCTCGGCGTCGTAGGGGTGACGTATTACGCCGTTGTAATCACCAATTACGGCCCGGAGATCGCTGCCGGCGGGCTTGATTCGCTTATCGCTTTTCTCGTCCTGATCTTGTTCCACTGCCTGGTAATAACTGCTTAATTTCATCGGCAGTTGAGGAATTTCGTATTTGTGATGTATTGGTTTGTTTGATGGATTTTGATGATTTGACTGTGAAAAGTCCAGTTGTTATTTTGGTCATTTTGAGCTGATGTGTAGTTGAGTGTTTGGTTAAAAGATAACGTGGCTAGTAAAACATCTAGATTAGGTGGAGAGTAGCCTAAAGCTGAGGCGTGGTTTTTTATAGTCTATGGAAATTCAGCTGTTTTTGTTTGTTTTCAAGATAAAGTTTCTGGAGTATGCTAAATTTTGGAAACTAAATTAAAATTGATCATCTAATTTAGCTGAAATTTGGACAATTTTAAACTTTCTCCATTTGGATATTAATTGATGTGATGGATAATCAATCTCTGGATTAAGAAATTTACTGCTTTATTAAGGGTCACAATTTGATTGTTCTAGTTTTTAGTTAGAATACAATTTTAAATTGATTTATTATTATTATTAGTTCTTGAAATAACTGTGATTTTTTGAACTGGGATTACGTAAATAACTTTTAGCTCAATAGTTGTAAAATTGGGATATTGATGTGTGATCTGCAATTTGGAATGGAACTCAATAATGAGTAGTTTTATCATTCAGTTGGTGATGCTACTATGGAGTTATTCTACTGTGGTTTTTACGGACCCGGGTAGCGTGCCGCCAAATTGGAGGACAACATTAGACGAAGAAAGAGGGGACACTGACCCGTTGACCTCAGCAGAATTTCCAGTGGACTCCGAGTACGGAAGAATTCGATTCTGTAGAAAGTGCAACAACTTAAAACCTCCTCGGTGCCATCACTGTTCTGTTTGTGAGTTACTCCTTACATTACTATCACGGCATTCTCTAATTGCTTTAAGAGGAATGAGTTGTTGTTGAACTACCTTTTTAGGTGAAAGGTGCGTGCTCAAAATGGACCATCATTGCGTGTGGGTTGTCAACTGTGTTGGAGCTTGGAACTACAAGTATTTCCTTCTCTTCCTGGTAAGATGTCATAAATTATAGGAAATGCTATTGGTTGGTCTGGTTCATTTTGATATTTATGTTTAGTTTAATATTAATGCTTCATTTACTTGTAAGGTCTTGTGGTTAACCCTTTTTGAAGATGTCTGGGTTACTTGTCCGACCCTGTGTTGATTTCTCTGCATTCAATTTTCAGAAAGGGAAAGAAAAGCTGTTTGTTCTTTTCTCTACGCCTTGATTACTTTCTTACATACCTGAGGAATTTGGTAATATTTCTTGTTGAAGCCTTGGAGCAAAATTGTAACGGTGGCCTTTTTTTTGTTGGGGTTGGGGAGAGGATCAACTTTCTGGCTCATTTTATGTTACCTATTTCATTCGATTCAGTGAACATTGCTGGGTTTAAGTTGTGGGAGGCCCTATTATGCAATCCTATTTGTTTTCACGAATTCTGTCTTTTATTTGTTCATCCGTTTGGCTTGCTAAAACGCAACTAGATCCTGAGTCTTTCCCTTGTTTCAACATATTTTTATGTCTCTTCCTTTCACCCGTTGTAACCACATAAATATTAGAAAACCAAATGGAGTGAAAATAATTCATGGAAGCACAAGAGCTTTCCGAAATAATAATAATAAAAAATCCATGCCCCTCAATGCCATATAGGATAATCTGATTTTTTTTTTTTTTTTAACATGCACCAGTGAGAAACATTTCTTTTAGTATGAGTAAGATGCTAATTTCTGCTAGTTGTCATACTATGAAGAAACATTTCATCACCTTTATCATTTCAAAATTAAATTTCCCCCACATTAATCACTATTACTGATGTAGGACAATTTTACTATAAATAAATTATCATTACTACTTTTAAGATTTAATTATTTTTGGTAGTAGGATACCTAGTATTTATAAGATACAATAAGTTTTAATATTTAGTTGATAAGATTTCTATTTCGATTATAATTTTTTTTTTTTACGTAGTCTATTAGAATTGGGATATTACCTCTTCTTCCAATGCCTAAATAACAAAAGAGCTAGACTTGTTGTAATCACTACTCATATTCATTACCTTCAGTTATTTTAGATAATATTTTTGAGCTCTTTTTATCCTTCTCTTGTTTTTTTACAAGATTGAACTTCCACTTCCGCACTAGTCACATAGTGGTGAATCTTCACAATTTGTGTGACATTTTCTTGTTCTTCATTTACTTCAACTTCCAGGTGGACGTGGTTTGAAATTGAATTCGAACTTATTCTGGGAGTTCAAATTATTTTGTGGGCTTGATATTTAAAAACACGTTAACAAAATATTGATAATTTTTTTTTTGTCGTTGCAGTTCTACACGTTCCTCGAGACTATTCTTGTGACTTTATCATTACTGCCAAATTTTATTGCTTTCTTTAGTGAAGAAGAGATACCTGGGACTCGAAGGACTCTGGCAACTACTTTTCTTGTCTTTGGTAAGGTCAAATGCTCCTGCATCTCCATGCTACAACCTCCTTCCCTCCCCAATGCCCTTTTTTCACGTTCCTGGCACGTGGCCTTTTATCTAACTCTTGATTTCTCTAAGTTTCACAGTATTGAACTTGGCATTTGCTTTGAGTGTTATGGGATTTCTGATCATGCATATATCATTGGTGGCTGCCAATACCACAACCATTGAGGTATGATACTCGTATGAGTTTGATAATTTAATTTGAATGAGGAGTATATCCTTCGAATAGAGTTCACAAATTGTCAATATTTTTTTCGGTCCCCCAAAGTGTAGCCCTGGCGAACCAAATTTTGTTATAAATCATTTTGGTGCAGTCTTATAGAGTATATTCTTTAGGTTTATGCAGCCTTTTTCCAATTTTGACAGAACTTTTACTGTTCACTATCTGTTTCGTCTGTCCTCTCCTCAGAAAGCTCTTAACATGCCTGAGACACTTTGGGCATAGGTGGTGCTTTAGTGAAGAGGAGGGAGAGGGGAGAGGCTGAATTGAAATTTTCTAAGTTGATTAACCCAGTCAAAGCCATTTCTTCCTACTTCCAGGATACATTTCAATTGAAGTGGTTGGACTGATGATAGCTGATGTTTTTATTGACTTATATTCAGGCATATGAGAAGAAGACTACTCCACAGTGGCGTTATGATCTTGGAAGGAAAAGGAACTTTGAGCAGGTTGGTTTCACTTTAAATGGAATAAAGTTTGATATTTTTATTTTTTCTCACGAAAGTATTTCTTTAACGGTGATTGAGTCTGTCTAGTGGTTCATGACTGAATAAATATCAACTACTTGTTATTGTTCTTGTCTGTTTTTAGGTGCCTCATAAAAATAGCTAAGCACTGTTTGTGCGAGTATGTATAGTTTACTTAGTTGAGGAAATTAATTTGTATGTGAATTGGCAAGAGACACTAACCATACTAATTTCCACAACATGTTCATCTGGTTAGATTGGAAAGTAGGATTACTCTATGATGATGTCATTGAGGTAATTGCTGTTGTCAAGCCAGAATTTGTCCATAATATGTAATCTGGTGATATTATCTCCAAGGGAAAAGATCGGAAGATTGAAAAACATGAAAAATGATAATTGAGAAGGCACATGATAACTGATTGTTTTCAGTTGAAGCAGTAAGTTTTTTGATAGATCAGTTGAAGCAGTAAGTTGAAGGATAAAGAAGACTAATAATAAAATCTTGAATTCTATAATCCATAACACGTATGTCCCAAATCTTGAAAGTGAAGGTTTTGGTGCGTCTTGTAAATTTCTTAGGCTTTATTCTTTCTTGGTGGGCTTGATTGGTAATATATAATGTCTGAATCATGTTTTCTTTTGCCCTTTTTTAAGATACTCTTCAATTGATGAATCTCCTTTTGAGTATTAGGTGTTTGGAATGGACAAGATGTACTGGTTTATTCCGGCTTACTCAGAAGAAGATTTACGGCGGATACCTGCCCTTCAGGGTCTTGAATATCCTTCAAAGCCTGACTTGGATGCCCAAGAATTATGATGACAAATATATGCCAATATGGCTCCACCTGGGCATCTTCTCTCTTCACAGACTCCGAAATGTAGTCGATTTAATCAATGGTAACTAATTTGGGTCTTTGGAGCACTCCATCTGCAGCCTCTCTGCTGTATAGTGTTAATGGCATATTTGGTAAGGTGGGTTAGAAAAGGAAAAGAAATTTGATCTTTATACTGTAGAATCCCACCTGATATTGTGTTGTACTATACGTGCACTTCAAGAAAAAGCAAAGTGCTTCATACAGAAATTTTCGTGGATTGTAGCTGAAGCTAGGATGTACTTACTGGCTGATGACCTGTTTTACTTATAAATATATGGGGTGCTGGCATGGCAATTTCTTGCTAGATTTGTATAATCCACTAAATATGGATGAATATTGGTTAGTTACACTCAGACGGAAGAGTGCTGCAGTGATTTTTTACTTCTTTTCTCAGTTTATATACAGGCTGACCCCCCTTTTCTTAGATGAATTCCTACATTTTAGTTCCACCTTTGAAGCATAGATTTCTTGTCATAGCCAAATAATGAAGTTTTTCAAGTGGAATATGTGCCTTTGTCGGGACACATACGGTGTTTTTTTTTTATTTATAAATCTTGACGTGTACGAAAAGAAAAATAGAATGTAAATTTGCATGCCGTTCAAAGGAAAAGTCCAATTTTACGAAAGAATTCTCCAAAAAGATTCATTGAAGCAAAAAAAAAGTGAATTGGACAATAGCTTACAGCTCCAAACGACAGCCAAAGTTATTGCATTCCGTGCAATGCCGTGATTTAGAAGAGTATCAAGGCTTGCAAAATTGTTTTGCCTTGCTTTACATGCATATGATGCATATGATACATATGATATGAAATCTCAACGTTTCTTACAGATGCTTTGGAGTTTAAAAAGGGCAATTGCTCGCCGAACCTTGCTGGTCGTACAGGGACCTGCTTGACAGGTCCCTTAAAGGTCCCTCACACACGTGGGGCCCACACTTTTTTTTTTAATACAATGGTGGGGCCACCATTATGTCTGCCCTGTTAGCAGGTCCCTGTACAAGCAACATTTTTGTTGCTCGCCAGGAGCTTCATCAATAAAAATACTGTCGGAAGAGGAGCCTGTGCTCATTTATGTATTTAACCACTTCATGATTTAAGAATTGTATAGCTGAAAAATGCTTCAGGGCCAAACTTCTCTAACAGACTCATGGCCATCCTGGGAGAATTCTCAGACTCCGTGTAGATTTTCACCATGCTCCAAACAAGGCAAGTTCAGGGTCATTTCAACAGAGTCTCAATCACAGAGTCGATCAGTCTTATCAATAACTCCATATGCAACAACATCAATCAACTTCTCATTCCCTCCCACGATTTTCTTGATATATATAATTTGATTAAGTTCTCAAAACACTGCCCTACCAAATTGTGCCCAACATTTGTTAACTTCTCTATACTGGAAATTGGACTTTTATAACCATATATTGCATCAAGTGACATAGTAGAAATGCTTTACCATCAACTACGACTGCATCTTGACCTTCTGATCAAAAATCTGATCAGGCAGCTGTGAAGGATGAAAGAAGCCCTGCAGCTTGAGCAGGTAATATGTCACCAAACCTGCCAACTTGCCCATCTGTCAGAATTGAACTCAGTCTAAGTGTGCTCTCCCCAAATTTGCTGCCAACCTGAGAATGACCAAGGATTCTAAATAATATAAGAAATAGTCTTGTGACTAATGCTTAGTCAACACATTAATATAGTCTAATACAAAAAATGTAAACAGCTCTGAGAATAAACCAGTTTCAGACATCAATAAATTTCATTTTTTAGCCTTCTGCCTCCGAAGATTATCATAGTATAATAACGGTTAGCTACAGGTACATAAATTGCTGATGAACAATGCTAGAATATTGTAGCTGCAAGACAAAACTCACAGCATATGAAATAGGGCATAAGTTGTGATTGTAAGAAAAAGAGAATATCAACATGGTCAATGCCAATGCCAAAGCCGAAGAAAACATAAATAGAATTTTGCATCTCTGCTCGGCAACAAGTTCTCAAACTAATGAAGCACAAGAACAATAGTGTTAACTAAAGAAGTAGCCTTTTAGCAAAAAGTTGCCTAAATTTCAAGTAATGCACAAAGCAAAAATGCCTTGGAGTTTTGGAGAATCGTGTGCTTGGACCATTATTTTAAAAATGACTCTCTGGTTCTCTTTTTTATCCAAGGCTCTAGTCTAAATATAGTATTGACAAGTTTTGCTGAATGATTTTCTTGTATGTATTGCCTCTTAATTTATAGAATATTACAACGATATATAAGGAAAGATTTGATTCTATACAATCAAAGAAATCCCGGATTATAGACGGGATATAAATGGAAACTAAATAAATTAACTATCCTCTGATACCCCCCCTCAAATTTATGCTGGTGAGTCCACAAGCATCAATTTGTTGACAAGAAAGTGATGACGATGGCGAGTCAATGATTTAGTGAAGATATCTGCTGCCTGTGAGCACTGGAGACATGGGGAAGAGCAATGATATTGGAGTCATAGGCATCTCGGATGTAATGACAGTCCACTTCAATATGTTTGGTGCGTTCATGATTCACAAGATTAGCCGCAATCTGAATAGCACTAGTATTGTCACCATGGAGTGGTGTAGGCCGTGATTGAGAAACATCAAGTTCGGCGAGAAGACTGCGCAACCATACAACCTCAGAACAAACAACGGACATAGCACGATACTCAGCCTCAGTAGAAGACTTAGAAACACAATCTTGCTTCTTACATTTCCAAGAAATGAGAGCATCACCTAGAAAAGTACACCACCCAGTGG
>CAIGRF010148527.1:32779-45708 GCA_903798235.1 Fraxinus ornus
GGGTTAATTTCACAAATGGTCACTGAAGTTACAGAAAAATTTCAAAATGGTCACTGAAGTTCGAAACTTTCACAAACGGTCACTCAACTTTCACTCACTTTCAAAAATGGTCACTGAGCAAAATTAAGGGACTTCTTTGTTCTAATTGAAACTGAAATTAACAAACTCAAGCCCCTTCAAAATTGGAGGGGCTCAATTGCAATTTCCTTTTGGAAATTAAGCCATTTGACGTCTTTCCCTTTTTTTTAGCCTGTTATGTTTTTTTTTTCTTTTTTCTTTTTCCTTTCATAATAAATAACTTATTTTGCTCAGTGACCATTTTTGAAAGTGAGTGAAAGTTGAGTGACCGTTTGTGAAAGTTTCGAACTTCAGTGACCATTTTGAAATTTTTCTGTAACTTCAGTGACCATTTGTGAAATTAACTCAATTTTTGGACCTACTGAAAAGTATGTATCCGAATAAATTAAAATTAAAATTAAAATTTTAATCTTATATTTTATGGATTTAATATTATTTTTTTCACCATATATTTCGCTTTTGTTTGGTTCTCATTTTAATAAGATTTTGAAATATTAGTTTTTGGGAGAATGTGTGGTTAAAAAAGAAAAAAATTGATTTATCTGTAATATTATTTTATTAAAAAATGTGAAATTAAAAATAAAAGAGAGAGAAATATATTAAGGACTTGTTTGAGCTTCATTAAATTGGAAAAATGCATTTTCAAATAGTAGATTGGTATGAGTATGTGTGGTTAAAAAATATGGAAATTTTTTTTACTTACGTTTAATATTATATTATTGAAAAATAAGAAAAATGTATTTTGAAAAATATAAGAATCAAACAAGGCCTAAAGTTTTAATGGGTTCAAACAAGGACTTCAACTTTTATTAAAATTTACTAAAAATTCAATTATACTTCCACTAGGACCATATTTAAAGGGTTTTTTGTGGCCCTGGACGAACGCATGCGCCCTATTGGTTGGGCTTATGCGAGCCCACGTGGCTTGTCACTCTAGCAAAATCCATATTTAAAAGTAGGGTAATTGGCGCAAAACGTCCATACGTTTGATTTTTTGGTGCAGAACGTTCCAACCTTTGCATTTTCTTGCGCAAAACGGCATTTTCACCCATTTTTAACATAAAATGACCATTATACTCTCGTATATAAATTAAAAATAATAATAATAAAGAATAAATTGCAATATGCTCCAAAATGTTTTTTAAAATGTAAATCAGTCCAAAATAATTGCAAGAAAATGATTCACTTTATCATAATTGCACCCAAGCCACCGTCTCCACCCAAAAATTGAAAACCCTAACTTTTTCCCATAGTTGGGCAACTTCCAGTTCCATCTCTTTTTAGTAACAAAATTTCTGCAGTCATACAGGGAGCAAGGCATGCTCAATTCGAATCATCTTTACCGGATCTCCACTTCAAAAATCTAAAGCCGGCACTACGCTTGTATGAGTCTAAGAAACTTGATAATCCCATAGTGAATCCAATCTTTGATTCAATATCTTGCTTGCCGATGGCAGTAGAAAACTCAACACAAAATTTAAAGCAAGATAATGAAATGCAAAAGCCCATGTTTCTTTTGTTTGGTATTCCAATTCTCACATAGCAGCAAATCTCTCAAAGCTGCTCTTTAGATAATCAAGAGAATACAACAAATCTCTCTAATGGTTTTGGATCAGCAGTTATTCAGAATTGTCCAAGAAAACTATTTGGATGAACAGTTTCCACGGTTCAAAGATCAGAAACTGGACTTCGGGTTGGCAACAAGACAATTTAAGGTGTTTAATAGAGAGACTCGCGGATAGAGATATCGGGGGAGAATCTTGTAATATCATACATAATATATTGCAACTCTTTACTTTTGATATAGTGAATTCTCTGTTTTGACACTAAATTTTCGCGTTTTAGATCTTCACATAAATTTCGTGTTCTTATAATTTTTATTTTTATCTTGTTCATTATTTTATCTTTAATTTTCATAACTAGTTCAATTTCTAACACATGGTATCAAAGCAAATTGGTATTCGATTTATTTCTAACAAGGGGTGTTATAGTCAAAAATTTGATAGTTCCTAGAGAGCTCGTATTAGAGCGAGGTTTGATCAACTCAGTACGAGGTTTAATGGTTTTGGGATGGTAAGTATGAAGTTTGATATTCTGCTTTTGAATCGCAACACCAGATTTCCATTACAATAGATTTTTATTTGAACGCTATAGGAAAAACAGCGTAAGGATCGAATTGTAATAAAGGTGTCGAGAAGGTCTTGGTTATATATTTTGGAAGATTTGACGATCACGTTTGATGCAGCGTCACTAAATTAAGGAAAAGAGACTGATTTGGTTGCTTACAGTTTGATAAGTGTTGACTTAGATGGAGTTGGTTGCAATCAGACTACTCGTGGTGATAATTTGAGCAAATTCGATGCTGAAGAACCTGCTACTAACTCAGGTGGAGTTAGTTGTGATATTGATGATCTCGTTGCTCATGGTGATAATTTGAGCAAATTTGGCACCTAATGTAATTCTGCAAATAAGTAGTGCTTGAATTCAGTCGGCAATTGATAAGTTTGCCCCACTTTGGCTTTGTGGAAGAGGTGGTGTAATTTCTGACAAACTGGTTTAGTTCAGCTAAGTCGGCTTGGCTCGCTGGGCTGAAATGTGAGCTCAGCTCATTCCATTTGATCATGGTGGAGCATGTAGTCAGTTTCCCATTCCAAGTATCGAATCATTTATTGACTGATGCTATTTGTCCAATTCTTGCAACCTCTACTAGAATAAATTGGTGTATGATCTTTCATTTTCCTAAAATTTTCTCTAATCATCCTAGTTTATATATTAATATTACATCCGTTTCACCATTTTAAATTAACAAACAAATTCGAGTTAACTTATCGTGACGAAGTTCTATTAGTTGTTTTGATTATACAATATTCTCGACTCGAACATAAATTACCCTGCATGTAAAATAAGTTTAATAAAAAAATTAAGTTCTTTATTTAAATTTTGATATTCAACTTTAAAGACGTTTTTTTATATCGGTTAAGCTACGTGTACCTAACTTTTTACATAATATTTGATCGAATTGATCAATAGGGGCCGCTACTTGTCAATTCGGTCAAGTATTATGTAAAAGATTACGTACAAATAGATTAATTCTTTTTATATACAAGCTGAATTTTTTTTTTCATTAAAAACTAAATAGAATTGATGACAACTAAATATTGACTCAATATTTTTTTTTAAAACCCTATTCAATAATATTTTATGGAGGCAATGAAAATATTAATTTCTTGTAGACAAAGTTTATTGTAGGATCCAAACATGTTGGGTTGTGTCTGAATCAACATGGGCATTGCATAAATTGTCCAGGAAATTATAATATCTTAAAATTTGTGTTAGGTTTGCCTAAATGAAAACATTACAGCTAATGTATATGTTAATGGGAATTTGTTAGCATTTAATAATAGACTAAGGGTACATTTGATTGCGAGTATGAAATTTGCGTAGGAAGAAAATAAATTCTAGACAGTTCAATTGTCTATAATTTATTTGTATAAAAATTATTAATTAAATGTGTTTGGTTGATTTATTCAATCTAGAAAAATATTATACTTATCTAGTTTTTATTGGTGGATAGATGAGAGATAGTAGATGGATAAGAGAGAGAAAGAGAGAGTGAATTCTCTAGAAAATAAAATCCTACTCCCCTTAAAAAAAAATATTTTCATTGATTTTAAGAAAAATATGGTTACGTGATTGAAAGTAGGAAAATGTTTTTCATGGAAAAAATAACAATCAAACAATACAAAAGTATGAATTTGAAAAAAATACATTTTTCATGAAAAATACTGATAAATTTTTTAAATTAATTTTTACTTCAGATAGATTCAGTTACTTTGTGGATCATTTTACATAAAATATTTAAATTATTTTTTACTGAAAAATTAGCATTTCGATTTCACTTAAACCGTCAATCTTTTCAAATTACAAAATGAGTTTAGTTGGGTTTGATTCAAAAAAACTCTCGTTTGTTATGCCCTGCTAGCATTTTAAGATGTTTATTTGTTACAATGATACCTGAATAATAAATTAGTCAAGTACTGTCTGATTATTAAGTACAAAATGAATTATTTATTTACTATTTTTTAAAATCAAATTATTAGAATATTTTTGTAAAGATAAATATAAGAAAAATGGGAAATGTACTTGTACCCAGGTGTCATTTTTTTAATCAAATTATTACAATATTTGTAACCACACATTTTCCATCAATCTACTATTTCACAATATATTCTTCCAGACTAAAACACACCCTTAATAGGAAAGTAATATTAATAATATTTATATAGACTAACACGAACAAGTTGATGTAATATTGTCAAACATATATATTTTAACGCTATTGTTCAACAATGCCAGCTATCATGGAAGAATCTTTTCACGAAAAAACCTCGCTCAGTTGCTCCATGCATGCAATTTATATATATGTATCCGTATATGTATGTATAGAACTGAAGCCCTTCTCTTATCATTGAACAGAAAATTCCACAAAGCACAGAAAGGAACAGATAGAAATGGCTTCTTGGTCTGCAGAAAATGCCACTGAAGCTTTTCTCCGAACCCTTAAAATGGTATATAAATTCGTCATTTATTTAAAATCTTGAACTTTTATACGAGATGATTGAATAGCTATCTTTGTTTATTCTTATAAGAGTTTTGGTCAACATTTGTAGGGCAAGAGAAAGAAGGAGCCCAACACAGTGGAGTTCATAGCAGCCCTTGCGGCAGGCAACAATGCACAGTTAATGGTCATGGCATGTGCTGCCACCGCTGGATCCGCCACCCTATCCCTGGTGGCCGCTGCACAACAGACCGGCGGCCGTGCTGTGTGCATCTTGCCGGGGCTCAAGGAGTTGGATGCATCACGATTAACTCTGGGTCGATATGCAGATTTCGTCGAATTTGCTATTGGGGATGCTTGGATTTTACTACAAAATGACTATATGTTTGCAGATTTTGTGATTATTGATTGCAAAATGGATGGATATAAAGCAGTTCTTGTGGCTGCACAAGAAGGAATGAACAAAGGAGGAGGCCTTATTGTAGGGTACAATACCCTTCACTGCAGTGAGTTATGGTGGGGGGATTTGAATTTGAAACCCCATTTTCTGCCCATTGGAGAGGGTTTGATGGTTGGTAAAATTTCAGAAAATGAGAAAGTTAAAAAGAAGAGCCAATGGGTTATTGAAGTTGATAAGTGCACTGGTGAAGAACATGTTTACAGGATCACTGCCCCACAAACAAAGTGATATTTTAGCACAATGTTTAGGTGCCGTTCTCTTCGTGCTTCAGTTTTCTGTTTTGAGTTTTCAATTCGTTTTGAATTTTGTGTTTTGAATGTTTATTTTGAAATTGTTGAAAATGTGTTCTTTTTTGTATTTTGAAAAATCATTTCCAAAAACTAAAAATGGAAAATGCGTTCTTTTTCCCCAAATCATTTCGCGTCTTTCTTCCACCCTATCTCTCTCTCTCCGTCGCGTCTCTCTCCCTTCTTCACGTCCTCACTGTCGCGTCTCTCTCTCTTCTTCCCCTTCCCTCTCTGTGAACGGTTGTTGGGTGCGATAATGACTGCGATTTTGGGTGTGGTTGGGGTGCGATTTTGGCTGCGACGGTGGTTGGGTGCGACTCTTTTTCTCCCTTTTCTTTTTTATTTTGCTTCTGGTTCTCTCTGTGAACGGTGGTTGGATGCGAATTTGGCTGTGGTTGGGTGTGAATTTGGCTGTGGTGGTGGTGCGATTTTTGGCTGCGACGGTGGTTGGGTACGACTTATTTTCTCCATTTTCTTTTTTATTTTGCTTCTGAGTCTCTCTGTGAACAGTGGTTGGGTGCGAATTTGGCTGTGGTAGTGGTGCGATTTTTGGCTGCGGCGGTGGTAGTGCGATTTTTGGCTGATGGAGAGATGTTTGGCTGTGGCAGTGGTGGTGCAATGGTGGTTATCGGCGTTGGAGGAGAGAAACCGGTGAGATGAGATAAGGAAGATACAGATTGTGGAAGAGAGAATGAACAATAACTTCATTTCCCGTGTTTTCCATTTTGGCTTGATTTTGCTGGAAAACTGCGTTTTCAGTGTAAAAAAAATTTCGTTTTCGAAAATATGTTTTTGAAAATAGTAAAGAGAACGCGTTTTTCCCGTTTTGGAAAATCTAAAACAAAAAATGGCCCGAAAACGGCAAAGAAAATGACACCTTAGTATTCCAGACTGCACTGGACCTGATTGATAAACTTCTGTCGTGAGTTTGTTCCTTTACGTTGGACTAATGGTTAAATATGTACTAACTAAATAGAATTGTAAATATTTAGCAAGTGACTGATATTATATGATATTATAATAATCATCACTATTGTTCCTCGTATTTTCGAGGAGCTGTGGTGGATGTATCATGTATCGAGAATAAAAATGTGATGAAAAAAGTAAGGGACGTAAATGGGATCATGACTTAAGGTTATAGACCTTTCCATCAGACAAGTTGAATCAAGAATAGAGAGATGATGAATTAAACTAATTTTCATTGATTTTTTCAGGAACCTGCTAATCATAATATAAATGAGGACTACATAAGCACAACATCAATGAGTTCGGTTGGCTGCGAGTTGAGATAACTCGTACAGACATACACCTAAATCCTCTCGAGAAAATTAATAGACGAAGACAATCTGCCTTCTTTCAAGTTCCAACAGAAAAAAGCTGCTTGCTTACTAGAACAACAAGAAGTTAGATTATCTGGAAATGATGTCGTCAAGTTCTTGAATTACCGTTCTGATGGCTGGCCTTTGGTCAGGCGATTCATGGGTGCAAAGAAGAGCAAGTTTTCCCAATTTAGCAGCCTCTGATTCCTTGAATTTCCCAACAAGGTTAATATCTATAAAGTCTTCGAATCTGGATATTTCAGCCCCATGCCGGTTTGACTGTGTAACTCTACATTTCCCAGAAAGGATTTGAAATATAATCATACCGAATGCATACATGTCGCTCTTGTCAGTGAACCGGCCAGTGGTTGTATATTCGGGAGCAAGGTAGCCCATTGCAGCACTGCCCTTGAGTGCTGAGAAGACAATGTCATCCGCGAATAATTTGTAGAGACCAGAATCAGAGAGGAGCGGGTTGTAATGATGGTCGATGAGCACCTTTTCAGCCGAGATGTTTCGGTGAACCAGAGCAGGTTTGTGGCCCTTGTTTCCATGCAAGTATTCAATACCTTTTAACAATGCAATCAGATTTCAGCAACATAAAACAGTCGGGCACCGATTAATTTGCTAGAAATTAAGCCCTAATCCCAAGTAGAAAAGCTATAGTAACTCAAAACGAAACTAGAAACACGCAAAGCACACAAACAGAATTATAGTGATTCAAAACTACGTCGAATTGTGGCTGCAGGTTTATTGCTATAATGAAGAGTATAAGGATCTCAAGCCTCTCTTGACTTGAAAAAAAAAATGGCATCACCCAATAAAGATCAATACGATTAGGCTCTACATAATCCAATCTATTATCTTTAGGCCTTTTTTTAGTAGGATGCCGTTAGACCATTAAGGTGGAAATACTGCTCTACGAATATGCTAATGATACTTACACCGACACCTTTTTTAACATTTCCTGCATAGTACCTAATAATATTTCCGAGCAGGGTACACAGATCCAGCAGAAACACATTAAGCTCAGCAGATCATAATTCCATTTTAATTTCAAGTGCAGACCCCATTAGTAGTTTCACGTAATGGTCATGTTCGATAAGCAGACAGAATTTGGCAGTATAGTGGAAATTTTTTTAACTTATTCTTCATTAATATTGTCAAGTATAGTCCAGTCCACATGCTGTTGAAGTGTTGATTTGGACATGCACAAGAGTATGAAGAGCACAACATAAACTGACCTTTGGCGATGCCTTTGATTATTGATGTTCTAGTAGACCATTCAAGGATCTTCCCATTTCTGTCCTTCATGTCAAGGTATTGCAATAAGTTCCCATTTGGTACAAAGTCATAAATAAGGAAGCACTCTCCGCGACTCTTCGAACAACAAAAGCCCCTCAACCTTAAAATGTTTTCATGTTTCAACACGGTCAATAATTTCAATCCCTTTGAGAATTCTGTTTCATCAGACTTGCAACTAGTTTTAGATATGCACTTAATAGCAACAACAGACCCATCCCGTAATATTCCCTTGTAAATAGCCGAGAAACTACTCTTTCCCAACAAATTCATCTCCGAGAAGTACTGAGTTGCAGATTCAACTTCATCCAAATTGTACATAAAGCTTTCGAAGAACTCCTGGGAGAAACTGATTCCACTTTGACCCTTAGGTAAAGGTTCCCAACCATTGGAATATTCAAGACTGATAAGAGGAGAGGCGCTTCTCCTGCAAACCTCCCGAGCCTGATCAGTACTCGGTCGACCATCACCAGAATCAAAGGCACTTCCAATTTTTTGTTTGCGGCGACGATACCAGGAAAAGGTGAAAAGTCCTGCCACTGCCATGGCAACAATCAGGCCAATGACTCCGGCGACAGCAGCAGAACTTGGCTTTCTGGACTGATGTCCATTTTGTTGAACGTTTGCAGATTCTGGCAAATCTTTTGAAGGAAGATGATTAGTGCCAGATGCAAATGGTTCTGGTATATTTGAATTTGGACCAGAAGTATTGCATAATTTCAATGAAGAAAAACTTAGTCCACATAAGCCAGGGTTATTCACATACTGAAACCCTTCATTAAGTCTCTTCAAAGCTTCATTGCAACAATACAAGAAAAGAAATAACATTATTAGTTAAAATTTCATTGAGTATATTATTAAATCAAGCATGTGACGGGAGAGAAAAAAGATACAGAGTTCACAATAACAAAAGTTGAGTTACCTAAAGGGACATTTCCAGAGAAAGTGTTATTTCGGATATCTAGGACTTTTAGCATTGGTAGACCTGCCACTTTTACTGGGATCGAACCAAATAGGTGATTAAAGCTTAAGTCCAACCTTGTTAACATCACTAAATTCCCCAACTTTGCAGGAATTGCACCGGTCAGCTGATTGGATTGAAGGGCAAGAACATTTAGTTCCTTAAGAGAGCCAAGCTGAGGGGGTACGACTCCAGTAAACTTGTTGTAACAGAGCTGTAGGACTGCAAGAAAAAATTCAAATTTTTGGTCAAGTTAGCATGAACTACAGAACTTCTTGGAATATAATACTTCCAAGCTAAAAGCATGTTAGAGGACCATTAATAAAAACAGGCTGATTATTTGTCTAAAAGTTTAGCCTCTTTTTGACAAAAATTATAAATCATCTATAATTGGTCAAATTCATTGTCAACATTCCATTGGATCCACAAGTATTATTCACCACGCATTTCTATCTATTTATAAATTAATCCGTTTACAAATTCTTCCAAAACAAAGGGTTAAATTCTTCAAGAAGGTCAAATTTAAGTATTTAAGGTTTTTCTTTAAGATTTATTGTTTCACCAAAGGCTGAATATGTGCACAATTTTCGTAAATGAATGGCAATGACTCTTGAACTCGGAACTCATTTTATGTCATATTGAACCATCTTATCCATAAGCTAATGGGCACATTTGTATATAAAGCAAAATTTTGTTTTCAACTAAGATAACTCTGGTTTCTAGTTAAACTTTAAACATTTGCTTCTATACCTGGAATTAAGCTCTTTGAAGTATAACAATATACTAATGAAGAGAAGTCCCAAAAATTGTGGTCCTCTATATTGTACTAACTTTGATCACTACTTGGTTCAGTAATTTGAACCAGATGAATAAGAGCCAAAAAACCACTCAAAAGTTTTTTTTAGAGAGAGAGAGAAGACAGAGTTTTATTGTCTTCCCATTCAGCTTTCTGCTGCGTCTTGACACCAACAATTTTGCAATGAAAAGAGAACGAATGTTTTTTTAAGAGGAAATAACGTAACAACTAAATTTTTGTTCAATGTGCACGTGAAGCAAAGATCTAGCAGCCAAGATTGAAATTTCACAAAAACATAATCAAAATGAGGGATCAAGTCATCAAGATGGCATTTTTTTTTTTTTCCAAAAAAAAGAAGCAGAAGAAGAAGCCAGAACTAAATGATTTCGCTAAGCTCAAAAAATTATATTTATAAGTAGATAATATTTTTTTATCGATCACAGTTTGAAATGAAAAACTAGAGATTCCCATAATTATTTACTCAGTGAGAAACAAATATGTATCCAAAACAAAATTTTACATAAAAGTCCTGGCCAAAATGCTATAAATGACCAAAATTTTACATAAAACTGCTACTTTCTATGTTTTCTTTCTTAAAAAAAAAAAAAAAAAAAAAAAAAAAAAAGAGTGCAAAACCTGACCTTTTAGAGCAGACATATCACCAATCTGAGGAGGTATATCACCGGAAAGATTATTCACATTAAGATACAAGTCAGTGAGCTCAGTCAAGTTAGCTATTTCTTCAGGCACAACCCCATGGAGCTGATTAAAGTGCAAGTACAACCCAGACAAGCTCTTGAGTTGACCAATCTCAGGTGGGATTTTACCAGAAAGGCCTTTGCCTTGTAAGGAAATGTTGAGAACTTGACCATTCTCACTGCAGGCAATGCCTTCAAAAGAGCCATTACATGGATCAGTGGCATTGGGAGACCACGACGAGAGAATGAGGTTATGTGGGTCTAACGAGGCTTTAATGGTCATGAGAAGTGATAAAGAAGTTTCGGGGACTTTGGGTTCAGAAATTGTGGGTTGTAAATGTGTAAGAAGTAACGTGAAGAAGATGAAGAATGAGGGATATACCATTGTCAAATTGAGAAAAAAGTTCCTTGGTTTTTTGCTGGATAAAGTGGAAAGACTCTTTGTTCTTAAGTTCAAAATGGAGACTTCATAGAGGATTAGTGGGCGAGTGGGGTACGGGGAAAGTGGGAGGTCTCTCTGTTCTTGGTTCAAAAGGGAGAGAGGAGTGCTGTTGGGGGGTGGCAGTGCAGTCTACAGAGTGAATTATTTGAATGAGTGACTGGTGTGTTGACGGAGGGGTTGACAAGGGAAAATTGCACTATCTAGTCCTCAATCTATTGCCTCACAATCAAATTTGTCCTTCACCTTTAAAATGAGCAATTGGTTTCAAATAATTAGAGATGGTAAAATTTTCCATCTTGACCTTTTTTGCATTGTCCGATTCCGAGATTTTCGAACTCATCCAAATTTCTCGACGAATTTCTTAATTTTATTGTATACTATGTTATGTTTTCCCATATAAATTGTATCTGAAAAATAGAAATATTAATACATTAAATAACTAAAAAGGGTTGTAAATGGAGATTTTTTTAATTCTTGTCCCACTCCAGTCCTAACTCTCGAAAATCTTCGACTAGCAAGAGTGGTAATGGATGGCCAGTCATGTTGCTATCCCCAATTTTAGTTTCAAAATTGTCATGCAATTCTTATGAAAACACGTATCACTTCAAGTTTTTTAGCATGGATCCAAGTAGTGAAGAAAAATTTAGCTCATGTTTGGTACACATTATTTTTTTATTTTCATTCTTTTACTCACTTTCAACTACACATTTTTCAATAAAATAATATTTTTCATGACATCAATAACTTTTCATTCTTTTTCAATCACATATTATCCATCAATCTACTATTCCAGAATACATTTTTCCAAAATAATATGGTTCAAACACACTTTATTTTAAAAAAATTGGAATTGGTTCTATCTTATTTCAAGTATAATAGTATATTGATTGTGCAGCTGTAATGAAAATTTGAAGAATAATTTACTATCAAAACAAAAGTTAAGATTAATGGTGGCTTCAAATTTATTAACATGCTCGTGTTGTAGATGTGAAGCAAAATTTAGTTTCGTAAAATCACACTCAAGGATCACGTGACCATTAAACGTAGAATTGAATGTTTCGTACTGATTGCCCTACTACATTGAAATGTATATGATCTGCTTAATATATATTGAAGGTTGGGACCAACTTACTACAAGAACAAAAACTTGGGATCGATGGTAAAATATTTTCGGTTGCTAATTTTGAATTTTAACACTTGATGGATGGACAAAATTTGAATCTTGGTCACCGCATAAACCGGTAGCCAGTTGCAAACTCACATGGAAAGGCAGCCTTTTTCGGTAAAGTGTCCATTGTCATTGTCCACTATTATGTTTCAATCAAATATGTAAGGAAATTATGAATCCCATTAAAGTTGTTTTTCGTAAGCAAATTATATAAATTATAAAAAAGAGTAACTTTAAAAATCATGTGTAATAGAATAACAACTAAAAAGCAAAATTTAGTCCATGTTTGATACAAATTAAAATTTTCTTTCTCATTCTTTTACTCATTTTCAACCACACATTCTTTATGACCTGTTTGAGCCAACTTTTTTGAAAATGAGAATGAAAAATATAACTGTTATTGGAGCTCACACAAGAAATAGAAAATTTGAATTTAAATGTTGATGTGATGGATAATGGTTATATTTTTCATTTTAGTGAGGAAAAAATATGGCTCAAACGGGACCTTAATAAAATAATATTTTCCATCACATCAATAACTTTTTCTTATTTTTCAACCGCATATTCTCAATCAATCTATTATTTCAGAATACATTCTTTCAAAATAATGTGGCTCTAGTGATGGCAACGGAGCGGGGCACCCCTGCCCCGCCCCGCCAAGCCCCGTCGGGGCGGGGCGGATTTTTGCCCCGTTTAATGCCCCATTTAGTTTTTTGTTTTTTTTTTTTTTAAAACCAAAAATCTCCAATTAAATATAATGTCAAAATTTTATAATCCAAATCAAACAATAATTAAAATAACTACATCAATATCTAAACCAAACAATTAAAACAAACAATGTCCAAAATTAAACAAACAAT
>CAIGRF010148538.1:2014-14480 GCA_903798235.1 Fraxinus ornus
GTACCTGTTTCTTCCGGTTCTAGTGGTGTTTCTAGTTTGTATTACGTATTTCTTTAGTATTTTGGGTTGTATTGAAATACGATTTCATATGTATATATATATATAAATAAAATTTTTACGTTTAGTACGTTTATATATATATTGAATATTTTTTAATATTATATAATTAAATATTAATAATCGAACTCGCTCTTACGATCGCTGACTGTCGACGTTGATCGGTCAACGTCCGCGATCCGCCCGGGCTGAGTTTCGAGGCTGGGTCCGCCACTGCACATAGTGAATATTCTACGTCTAAAGCTAAAGAAAGTGTTTCTGAATTGAAGGAAATGAGTGATTAGAAGATTCAAGTAATATGAGATTTAGAAGAAAAAACATGTTGAAGAATCGAGAAACCTGAAGGTGGACTTTGTTTCTTAGGATTCTTTTAATTTTTGCACATTTCATGATTTTTACTCTGAATCTACGAATATTTTTATACTATTTGTAATCCTTTTGTTTCCTAACATATACCATTTCAAATTGTTTTATTAGAAAATGTTTGCTTGATTAATTTTTACTTTGTTTTTAAGTGATTGACAATGTGTTTTGTGAAACGTTCGAGTGAGATGATTTTGTAAGACATAAATTACGTAGATCCAGCCATGTTTTCCAAGATCAAATTGAAAATCTGCAGCAGAAATGAGTTTTCACAACACCAAAATTCTTCTAGCCAATACCCACTTAATAACCCATTTAACTGGATGAAAATAAACACATGACTTTGAATTTAAGAGAGAATTTTATATGGATTTTGTACGAATTTGGCTAAGGACCTTTTTGGTATCTATATATACACAACCACCAAACAACTTTCATCCTTCATGAAAGTTGATAGTTTTCTCCTGCAATAACTTCCCACCTATTAAACTTTAAATTAATTTGACTTTATATTGATCGTGTGGGCCACAAATAGTTTACATTCTCCCACTTGATCCACATATTCAAGATTAACCATAAAGTGGATACTTAATATAGACATATGCTCAAACTGCCAATAAAATTCTCAAATAGAAATTCTCAATACTTGAATCATTTTTAATAATTAAGCATTTCATTCCATGTATTAAAAATACGGATCACCTCTAAAGAGTACTTTACTTTATGAATGAACTTCCTATAAGTCATTCAAAGTTCAAACTTTAATAACTACAATGGATATACATTACAAACTTTATGTGCACTAATAACATTGTTTTGATTACAAAAAGCAACAATTTTAAAAACAAAATCAGAGTATCATAATGCGCACGCAAGTATCATATTCTCAACGTGGGCTTTATAAACTTTACCTGGCAAGCCCTTAGTCATGTGATCTGCAATCATAAGATCTATATAGATATACTCAATGACCATTTCACTTTTCTTTATATGATCTCTAACAACCAAATATTTTATATCGATATGTTTGCTTCGACTTCCACTTTTGTTATTTCTTGAAAAGAAAATTACAGTCGAATTTTCGCAATAAATCTTTAAAGGTTTCTCTATATTATCGACAATTCTTAAGACTTTAATGAAATTCCTCAACCATAATACTTGTATCGTAACTTCATAAAAACCAATGAATTCTACCTCCATAGTAGATTATTTCTTCATCATTAAGTGATTCTGAATCAGAAGAATTATGATAATCATCCCTAACAGCATTCAAGCCAAAGACTTATCTCTCTTATTTTTACCAAATGTTAAGTTCAAAAGTCTAGAGAGATCCAACCAATTCTTCAACCTTAATAGCATCTATGTCCTTACCCTTCTCCATAGCCGTGATTTTAGACCTAAATCTCTCAGGTTTATTTAAGGAATTTTTTTGGCAATCTTAAGTTCGGGAATTCTCTCATCTAGATTGAAGCTAGAATTAACTGTCATTCAAACTCGCATAAAAGTCATCAAAGGTCTCACCACCCTTTATCATAATCTCTTCAGACCTAGTGATCAACATCCGAAACTTAGAATTCTTAATATCCCTAGTCCCCTCATATGTGGTTTGAAAAATATACAAATCTCTTTAGCAACCTCACACAAAGACATACGCCTAAATTCTTCTGTAACACAGCCATAAATAAAGCATAGCCTTACTATTCCAATTACACTTATCTAAATTCGCCTTCAGCCAATTTACTATAGGAGTGGGGTGGCAACATCATTAACGATGCTACAAGGGGTAGTCAAACCATTTACTACGCTCAACCAAATATTCTCATCCATCGATTTCAAGAACTTCATTCTAACTTTTCAATATACATAGTTACTGCTATCAAAATATGGCGTGATAAACAATGAACTTCTCATCTAGAAAACTAAGGTTATGAATCGAATTTGGGCTCTGATACCACTTAAAGTTACTCATTCGACCTAAAATTACCTAGAGGAGGTGGATAGGTGAATAATGCGGAATTAAAAATTATCGTTGGTTAATATTGCAACAAGTCACAATAATTAATTACTCAAGATTCAATTCACGTAAATTAACTACCATATGTTGAATTGCCGACTTATATGAAATCAAAAATTTAAACAACACAAAGAATTGATGAAGGAGAAAATTCTTAATTGGGTAAAAACTACGGGACCAAGCCAATAGTTTCAATTATAGACAATAAGAACTTACAATATGATCTAGCGTAGAAAATTCACTAAACTCGTCGATCTAATTCATGCAATTTTCAAGACCCGCTGGAACGTGCTTTACTCACACTTGCTCCCGATCTTCTGAAATTGTCCCTCTCTTGTAGATCACCAAAAAATCTTGTTCTTGTACTCTTCCTGTGATTCTGATCCAACCTCCCTCAAATTTCAGCAATTTCTGAAAGCTATTGAGAAATTACCTTCTTGATTATATCTAGAAAGTGTGTGTTTTGAATTATTTGAATTTGATGTTTTTTCTCAACTTGTAATTGATTGATCTCAAGAATCAAAGATTTAATCTTAAAGTTTTTATATGTACTTGGATCATGGAATAATGTTATGAGGATGTAATATAATAATCAACTACCACCAAAAACGTAATGGGCATTGGATATTTATAATATGAGATATTTTGACAGTATAAGATATATAAAACTCTTGAAAACACGAACTAGGGTTTCTCGAAAAATATTGTCACTCAAGTGCTAGGCTAGCGACAGATATGTTGCTCGAGCGAGAGTCGGGCAACAATTTTTTTTTTTTTTCTTTCAGTTCGAGCATCAGGGCGACATACTAGCGTAAATCCGATGACCCTTTTTTCATATTCCATACTCTAACCCAAAGATTCATAGTTCATATATACAACTCCAAAAGATTACTTGACTTCCATAGCTATTTTATAATGATCATTTTCTTTTATAATACTCCTTTCATCTAAAAAATTGCTAATACAACATGGTTTCTCAAAATAGAAAGTTAAATACGCGAATTTGGACTAATTTCCCCTAAATTTTATTTGTTAGGGCTTAAAATCGGCTACTATTTCACTTCTGCATAAATTTTCTTTAATTGCTTATACTGAACCAAACCAATTATCAAATTTATTTTATGCTTCGAGAAGTGACGAAAAGGGGTCCTTAATATTATACAAATCGAACTCCAGTCATCAAGTCTTGACTTGATTAGTATCGAGCCAAAATGATTCAAATATTGGAAGTTCAGCCAATTGAATTAAGTCGAGGCATGACCAAATTAATTTCAAAGTTAAAAATAAAATAAACTATATTTTAGTGTTCGAATTTAGTTATCTAAATATTTTATGTTTTCTCCCAAAAAGCTCAATTCAAAATTCATAAAAATTAACAATAAAGTTGAAATTGAGTTTTACAAATATATACGCAACAAATTCTCAAAGAAAAATGTTACGCAAGTGAGGAGATAAGATAAAAAGTAGACCGATTGTGAGTTATCGTATTCCTCAAAGTTTCCCATAAATAGAGGTGAGGAGAAAACAAATATATACAATAAATTATAATGAATGCCTTTAGTGGACAATGGTCCCAAGAGCAATACCCATATCACAATTAATGTCTTATCCTAGTTAGTTACATACTATCATCGTAAAACGCTAACAGTTGAGAAGCAAAATATCCGATTCTTGGGTGCTGGAAAAATTCTAACATATTTGGGATCACACGTAATATATTAAAATGTCTGGCTAAAGAATATTAGTCAATTAAAGTGAGGCAATAAATATGAATTTTGACTAATGAGTATTAGGTTTCATGAAATTAAAGTGTAGAGACCGAATTTTTGTTTTAGATTGATGAGGGATCGATTTGAAACAAATGAAAGATAATGACCATTTACTATCTTATTGTTATATGGGGTCATGGTCCCCAATTGTTAATGTGTTCTTGAAATTCTCTATATCCACATCAATAAAGAGCAAAATTGAAGTGAAGACCACCAATCAATTGGAAAATCTTAACACATCCAGGCAAAGAATCGGATTACTATGGATATAAGTATGTTTTATGTTTTGTTATTTTTTTGAATTTCAACATGGAGATGAATCTAAGGTTTATTATATGAGAAAATGAATTGATTAAAGCATATATGGATGTCAAGAAATATGTTCGCGTCGATATATACTTGAAAAATATAACTAATAAATATCTCATAGCCAGTGGAAAATAGAAGTCGAGCATGATTATTCATTTATTAAGGAAAAAAAAATCTTGAAGACTCGATTTGATAGTAAATGTATCATCTCTAATATAACTTAAAATTTTGAATAAGCTAATCAAATACTCGAGTATTTTAACCGTCGTGTAAAAGCATTATAAACAGTAAAATTTGAACATATTGCATGTATTGAACTCAATGCGATTAGAGATAGAAAAATAATTATTGGTCGTTGTATCCCATCTAATCACCGAACACGATACTCATAAACATGTAAGTCTATTTGTAAAGTTGCTCGAAAATAAATATACAAATATTTGAAAGATAACAAATTTTACGAACAAAGCGTGTTTCATTCAGATTTGTGGGTATGTTTTACATAAAGAAAGTAGTTTGGATTGCAATCAATTCAAGAAGATCACTCGTGGAATGGATTATAAGTTAAATCAACTTTTTCAATTGAATTGGCTTTGTTGATGTCAATTCCTGGATTAGCACTAATTTTTATTATGTACATAAGAAGTTACATAAGATTGTTACTAATTTTTACACTCTATCGTTTGTCAATTTAAAATGCAGTCAACTTTTTTATCCAATCTTTTTCCTTCGCATTATATTATGTAACCTCTTATTTACAATCTGATGTACAAGTAGCAAAATTTGGAAAATAATAGATTGTATCTACTTACAATTCAAATTCGTCATATTAGTTAGGGAGTGGAGAAAGTAATTCTATGAGAGAAGGATCGTATCTACTTACAACTCAGTCTCATCATATTATGCCCTTGTTTGAACCACATTTTGAGAGAAAAATGCATTTTTGAATAATAATTTTTGAAAAACGTGTGGTTAAAAATAAATAAAATATTTTCGATTTATGTGTAATATTATTTTATTGAAAAATGTGTGGTTAAAAATAAGTTTTAAAAATATGAATTCTTGATAAAATAGGATTCAAACAAGAGCACTGTCTAAGGAGGCATAAAAACCTAATCATTTTTCCCATTTTCCCTGAGAATAAACCTTTATTTGGTGGGAATTAAAATTAGAATTTTAATAGATTTTTATAAAAGATGATGAAATGTGTAGTAGAAAAATTATGGGACCCATGAAATATGTGATTAAGATTAATTTTTGACTTTAACTTACATTAAAATTTGGATTTTAATTCGTACCAATCAGAGTTAAACTTTTTGGTAAAGATTTTTTTAAAATCTTTTAAAATAGATTTTAAAAAGTAGAAAAAATTATAAGACCATGCACAATACTATTTCATCTTTACTCGATAATCATTCTTTCAAAACTTTTTTTCTCATACTCATTTTCAACAATACATTCTCACAATAAAATATTTTTCACGAAAACCTAAATTTTTTTTCTATTTTTTAGTCACGCACTCTCCAAAAATTTACTATTAAAAAATTCATTTTTTTGAAAAAAAAAATGGTTGTCAAAAATGAGTTTTATAAGAAGAATGTGTGATTCAAGATAAATCTTAAACAAAAAGAATTTTTAAAATTAAAGGCTAAACAGGGGCTAAATAAACGTCAATAGCAAATTAAAAGAACCAAAAATTATCGCCCCACTATATTTAAATTATATAAAGAACATTAATCAATATAGTGTACAAAGTTTCTAAGGAAATATCAAATAACAATCGAGATATAATATTTTTTTATTTTTTAATAAGATTGACTTTTTAAAATGCAATTCAAACACTCAATTTGGCATCGCTGCTTAAAGAAGAACAATTTGTTTCATCTAAAGTTGAGCGAGGAGCCTAGTTTCCATTTTAGCATTTTGTAAAACGAGATAGCATCTTGCAAAACACATTGCTCCTTTTAATCTCTTAATTAAATTAACATTTTAAGATTGAATTTCAAAACTTAATATCATTGACTCACTCCAACTTCGCGTTCCTAGAGATGACAAAAAAATTCGTTTAATCCGATATCCGCAGGGCTCGCCCCGAATGGGGTTGAGATTACCCTTCTAACCGGATAAACGGGACATGTACAAGAAATATAGTCCCCGCCCCATTTAAAATTAATTTAAAATTTAAGCTTTTTATCAAATAAAAATAAAATAAATAAATAAATTGGACGATAAATGGGCATGAGACCTACTCAATCCCGTCCCGAACACGTCCCGTCCTGCTTTAATCATGTATGAGGAGGGGAAATATGAAAAAAATATCCGATTAGATGAGAGTGGGAATGGCCGATTCACACATGTTCGCCTCATTGTCATTCCTACACGCTCCAAAGAAAAATGCGGTGTTATGATTTAAATGCCGATGCGAATCATGTAACTTGTGGCTACATTTGGCTTGGTTTAGGATGAGGGCCGTGTTCAATTCGAGCCTCTACTTTGCCTCCGATGGGGTCTCTAACCACTTGTACCACAAGTCTTTGACTATTTCTTCACATTAACTCTATCGTTTCTAGCCTCTATTACTTTCGTGGCTCTCAATTTCCAGTCTAACTATTGGAATCGCATGAGGGCCACATATAAAATGCAGACAAATATTCTCACTTGCATTTTGTCAAGACTTTTGAAATTTCAAAATCTTGATAATATATGAAATTTATTAATGGATACGAGACCGGAATGATCTAAGGCCCTGTTTGATACGGAAAATTTTTCATAGAATTAGGAAAACATTTTTCATTTTTCATCTTTTGCATTGTTTGATTGCAAAAATTTTCCTTAGAATTCTTTTTCCCCCACCCACTCACGTTACCCATTTTTCCTTTAAATCATTGAATTGGTTTTCCCAACATTTTGGTGGGAAAATGGTTTTCCGTTTTTTTTTTTTTTGACAATTGAAAAAAATTCTATCAACTATGGTAAAAAACAATTTCCCTTTAATGAAAAATTTCTACGCAAAACAAAGTCAAAAGAATGATATTTAGTATGGTAATTTATTTTTTTATTTTTTTTTATTTTTTTTTGCAATTGGAACAAATTCTAGACCCAATGGTAGATTAAATTATCACTTTCCGAGCCAATTTTCATAAAAAAACAAAGCCAAACGGGATGCCAAATTTTCAACATTTTCCAGATGGAAAATTATATCAATCAAACACAATTAATTATAATTTCCAGTAAAACAATTTCTAGACAATTCAATTTCCTGTAATTCATTTTCTTTCCACCCATTTTATACCTTTGCAATCAAACGGACCCTAAAAATAAACAAAATTATGTTCGAAAATTCAAAAGACAATGATTTGAGGACTTTGTGAACAACAGAAAGTATCAATTAGGAATTAGAAAATTGGTAAATAAATACAAAAAATATTGTTAAAATAGTTTCTCGAGAAGTTTTTATTATAAACATTAGAAAATATCAAGAAAGAAATAAATATGTTTTGGTTTAAGACATTGCCGCGTAGAAAGAATAGCTGATTCAATTTATAAACCTATTCTATTTCTCGATAAATTTCTTGGATTTTAGGTGAAATGAGAATTGTAATTCTTTTTATTTCTTGAGATATAATGATAAACTTTGTTCGAACATCATATCTTTATTTATTTTTCAAAATCATTTCAAATAAAAAATAAAAAAATGCATTTATAAAATATATACTTCAAATAATACTATTATATTTCTATTTCATCAAACATTTTTCTTTAATAAGAGGTTTCACGTAATAATATTTGAACATGATATATATGAAAGTAGAGATAACAACGGGGCGGGTTCGTGGTGGGACACTCTCGCCCCGCCTTAGACAAGACAGGGGGCGGGCTTGCCCCTGTTTATTTTATTTTTTCAGTTAATTATTTTTTTGTAATTTATAATTAATTATTTTTTATTTTTCACAGCCTCCCCCACCCACCCCCACCAATCAGTCGGGACGGATTTTTTTCGTCTCATTTGGAGAGGGCCGTGGATTTTTTTGCCATCTCTGTAAGAAAGAATAACATAAAAAATAAAAATTAAACACGATGCTATTCCTTCCGGTCCGAAGGAACCAGGTGTCAGATAGACATAGACTAGTAATTAGATTAGAAGAAGAATGGGTCCTACGTGTCTGACTTTGAAAGGTAGGCACCATTTGTGTGATATGGATCCCATGATATGATGGGAATTTGCTGACACAGATTCAAACGACCATATTCGTTTGCCACCTCAGTTTTCTATTTTTTGTTAATCATTATCCAACCAAATATCCACAATAATTTTTGTTTTATTACCTTAAATAATTATCTTTTGAAATACGTAACTTGTAGAAATAATTTTAAATTCAATTCAACTGAAAACACAACTTTGGATTATTATTTACATATTAGGATTCATGTTGACGTATAATTTTGTACTGAATGAAAGTATAATTAAGTCCCTATTATTCTTAAATATATTTTTTTTCATTTTGTTTTTAATCACACATTATTCAGTAAAATAATATTATACTCAAAAAATTTTTAAAAAAAAACCTTAATTTTTTGCCACACATTCTCTATCAAATTACTTTCAAAAATACATTTTTGTAAAAAAATAAAAATAAAAAGAGGCTCAAACATGCTCTGAGAATGTAAAATGTTTTACAATTATCTTTCGGTTTCTAATTAATTTTTGTGATTCATGAATTTCAATATTAACGCATATAGTCGACCAATAAAATAATTGTTCGTATTTTATTTACTTTAGTTATCAATTTTGATGTCTATAGACCTAGAACATCTTTTGATTCGTTTAGGTCAAAGTTGAAGTTTAAGAGAGTGTTTGGTGTGGATTAAAATCAAATTTTAATTTGATTGTGATAACAGTTTTTGAAATGTGTGGTTGAAAAAACGTGAGACCTATGAAAGACATGATTAATGTTGATTGTCTGACTTTGACCTAGATTAAAATCAGATTTTAATCTGGCTTAAATGGCCTATGTATAGATGTATTAATTGAAAGATTTTTTATAAAAGTAAATAAAATGAATATTTTATAAAGAATGTCACTTTATTAAAAAGGGACGTTTAACTAAAAGTTATGTTCTCCATTATTGAAATTTTTCACTGGATATTCATATAAGAATAAGAGCATGAAAATGTAGAAACGTTTGAAAGAATGGCTCTAACGACAAGAACCAAGATCCTTAAACTCTTAACCACAAAAACGCAGTGTTCCGCTCTTGCTCGTGGATCCAGAAATGGTTTCCGGCTCGACCCGTTTAGAGAATCCGAATCTTTATCGTCTTGTTCATTTTTCTCGAGTTCAGCTGCAAGTGTGGCGGTTGAGGCCGGAACGGCTTCACCATCTGATGAGGTGTTGAATGGGTCCAGATTATTCGGATTGTTGAAGGAGTACGAGGATTACCGGAGGAATCTGTATGGCGGGTTGACCCATAGAGCCCTCTTTGTCGACGCAGTGGGCACTCTACTTGTTCCTTCCCAGCCAATGGCCCAGGTTCGTGTTTGTATATTTGCGTCATATAATTTCTTTTTATAGCTGGTGACAGGACACTTTCAGATCTTTTGTTATTGAGGCAATTTGCATGCATGCTGTTTTCTGGGGAAGATTCAAGATCAAATTTCTTGTTTTGGAGTTCAATTTCACTTTTTATTTATCTACTTTTTTATTATTATTTTCAATGTTGCATTTTCTACACTACCAGAGTAGTCATAAAGATTCGAGATCAATTTTCTTGTTTTATTGTATCAAGTGATTTAAGTTTTGGCATTCTATTTTCTCTGCTTATATTTCTTTACTGCATTGAATTACTAGTAGAGTCACTTCAAAATTCAAGTTTCTTCTTTATCTTCGAATTTGAAAACAATCAATTGTTTCTTTGTTTTATTTCTTCTTGTGATGTAGATTTATAGGCAAATTGGGGAAAAGTACGGAGTGGAGTATTCTGAGGGCGAGATATTGAACAGGTACAGATGGGCTTATGAGCAGCCTTGGGGTAAATCGCGCCTCAGGTGATATTTTGCTTTTAATGATTTCGAACTTGTTTTTGTCTGATTTTGTTGTCTTAAGCTAGCTTGATCCCTTTTGAGGCTGCACATGATTGTGTTTCTATGAAACTTTGACTTGCACCTATAAAGTAAATTACGTGATGGAACTGTGGCAAACTGCAACGTGCAGATTATTTCTTTTCTTGGACGTCTGTGGGGTTTTAGCTTCTTGACCAGTTGTATCTATTGCATTTTCCTTAACAAAATTGGTCCGCTTAACTGATGTTGCTTTACTGGAAAAATTACAATTTTTTTCTATTTTTAGTAATAATTATTTAGCATTTGTGTCGTAGGAAAATTCTGAAGATACAGTTTATTATATTGCAGATATGTGAATGATGGGAGACCATTCTGGCAATACATAGTCAGTTCCTCAACTGGGTGTTCAGATTCTCAGTATTTTGAGGAGCTGTATAACTATTACACAACTGAAAAGGTTGGCTTACTCGAGACATTCATTAGTAGCCTCTTTGATCTTTCAATCTGATTGGAATTTAATTTTGTTCAAAAGAAAAATAAATTATGTGGAAATGATAGCTGGACCTTCTTTTGCCCGAGTTTACACCATCACCATTTTAATTCACATAGGTACCTATAATCTCTCATATCTGTATCACTTAATTCTACAACAGGCTTGGCACCTTTGTGATCCGGATGCTGAGAAAGCTTTCCTGGCTCTTAGAACAGCCGGGGTGAAAGTGGCGGTCGTGTCGAATTTCGATACACGCTTAAGACCACTATTGAGGGCTTTGAAGTGCGATCATTGGTTTGATGCTGTGGCTGTTTCAGCTGAAGTAAGTGGCAATGTTTCATTTTCATTTTCTTTATCTTTAATTTCTTTTTCCAATCTCCCAGTAGATCTAGCGGATTGGCCCAAATGGGGTCATGTAGCCAAACACAAATTTAGTTGGATAACGCTTAATTTATTGCTGTTGTAGTTGTAACTTCATTTGCTTGCTCATTCTTGATATGCACATTTGGCACAACTATCTACTCAAAACAGGTTGAGGCGGAGAAGCCAAATCCTACAATATTTTTGAAAGCTTGTGAGTTATTGGGAATACAACCTGACGATGCTGTACATGTCGGGGATGATCGTAGAAATGACATGTGGGGTGCAAGAGATGCAGGTTGTGATGCCTGGCTTTGGGGAGCCGATGTTACCTCCTTTAGAGAGGTATTTGAAGAATTTTTGTCTTGCATTTCTCAAATCTTGGTGATAAGTCCAAAAGGGAGAACATAAATCTTTATGATCTTCAAAGAGGTTGACGTTGCATTCTAGGCCCTGTTCTATACCAAAAAATGTTGTGTTCTCCTTATTTAGACCAACATATTTCAGGTTCGTATTAAGCATGTGGATTAGATATGACTAGACAGTTTTAAGAAAGGAAAATAAGTTAAAATCTTGTCCCGTCTTGTCTAATGCAGCGTACCGAACTTGCAATTGTGTGGCTGAAATTATTATTGGAACATTTCATTGTCGATAATGCTTCCATTGCTTACACAGGTTGCTCAAAGAATCGGAGTTCAAGTCTGAATGTGGATTCGTTACACAGAATTTACAACAATGCTTTCCTGTATTAAAGTTTTTGTGCTATGTATCTCCGCATAATAATCTGTAAATATTATGCTTCTATGTAATCTGTACGGGAGAAACATGTCTGTGGTACTAGATTAGAATGTAGAACGCCGGATAAAACCTGAGTAGCTTAGACTTTTCTATTTCTCTTGATGAAATTCAGCCTTGGCTTTTGTTTTCTTATTTTATAATTTTTGTAACTATCTCCTTAGCCTCTATGTGGGAACTCTTCTTTGTCACAAATAATTGATTGGGTAATTATATTTCCACAACATTTTCTTATAGATACACCAC
>CAIGRF010148580.1:0-10566 GCA_903798235.1 Fraxinus ornus
TTTTTTTCTCAATGTCTTAATTTAAAGTCAAGCTATTTTCGACCGCTACCATATAGCTTTCATTTCTATTTGATGGTACAACATTGACAAACTCTTATTGATGCTTTAGAAATTTATGGGGTTTCTAGAGATTCCTCTAAATCAAAATCCAAGCTTTCAAGCCCTGGTGGAGGTGTTGATAAAACACGTATTTTAACTATAACAATTTTTTGTGAAAGGTGTGAATTATTGAGGTCCGATGGACATGAGGCGGGGAGGTGGTGGGAGTTCGTCTCGATGAAATAATTGTTTTTCTTTTTCCTTTTTTTCCTTCCAATTTCTTCTGTTATAATTATTTTCTTTACGAATGTGTTGTTTGGCATATGCTCATTTGAGAATAGTCTATGAATTGGGCGACATTTGACAATATGTTCAACTAAAAGAACAATTTTACGAATGTGATCATGTCTTTGTTAAGCTTCAAAGAAAAGAGCCCCAAAAGTGCCAAAAACGACGAGGGTGACCTACATATAGATGTATGTTTAAAAATGTTAAATTGAGTTTCAAGTTAAAAAAGGACAAGCAAGGAACGATAAAACAACTTCTTATTTATTTAGAAATTATGTTTGCGTTCACTTCACTCGTAGAACTGTAGGTGTCTTTGGGATGCATGAGTAATTTATTTGTTTTGTTCTTTAATCTTCAATTCGTCGTTACAGTTGGGTTAAAACGCTCTATAAAAACCATTAGAAACATTATGGAATATGAAAAACAACACAAAATGTCGAGGATAGTAATATAAGGATTCCCGCTACGGCTAAGCTCAAGCTTGTAATTTTCTTACATCTCCCCCTCCCAGAGCCCAATCATAATATATGTGTTCCTAACACCCCAACCCAACTCAAAGCAACCTACCCACCCACATTGGGTCTAGGTCAAGGTCCTAAATTTTGATGGTGTATTAATTAAATAAAAGGATGATACAAGCATTGACCTTGAATTTGATGTAGCTTATAAGAATTTCCTTTCTTTCATAATAATTCCTTTTTCTCAACGTAAAATTGGAATTTCAAATTCTAATAGTTTAACTTGTGAACTAAAAAAGTCAGATTCATTCAATTGCTACAAGATCAACAATTTCATAAGCCTAGTCTTCAGCTTTCCAGAAACATGCATTCTACTTCGTTTTAGTCTGCAACAAAAATTTCCATCAAGAGTTCAAAATAGGGCCGGCTCAAAGAATTTTGAGGCTCAGGGCGATAAAATATTATGAGGTCCTTAAATATAATCTTTTTTTACAAATGTAACAATCTCTTTAGCATCAATCATGGTCGATTCAAATACAGTTTGTCGTTATAAAGAACATTATACCTATGACACTCAATCACCGTTTGATTTGTTTTAGAATCAATTCTCGCATTCAAGAAATAGAACTAAATCCTTCTCAAAGCCAGTAAAGTATGCAAGTGGTGACTACCATTTATTGCCAAAAATATCCTATGTTTAAAAAGTAAAAAGATTCAAAAGCAACAATGAAATTTAAAGAACACAAATTAACATTGAAAAAAAAAAAAGATCATTATTGGGTATTGGGACAACCTTCTACTTCATTTGCAATGCTACGTCTTCAAGAAAATATTTAATGTAAGAAAATTCCTTAAATTTTCTGTACATAAAAAGGTCATTTAAGTAGCATATGCCAGAAATGAGTGTGAATGTGTACATGGAAATGAATTTGAAGAAAAATAAATTTTATAAAATAGGGCCAAACAGGGAATTGATATGCTGAACAATTTGTGTATTAAATTAAACATGTATGAGTTCCGGCCAAGCTTAGTATTTTTAATAATTAGAGTTTTTTTTTGGGTGTAAAATTAAATAGTCTAAGCTCTACACGTGAATGGTTACAGAAATATTTTGGATATTGATTTGAACTAAAAGGAATGTAGGACCATGATTTTCAACCTTTTTTTTTGAACTTCAGGATAGTGCATCGAAAGTGAAGATGGAAAAGGTAATGGAAGAGAGGGATCTGCAATATGACCATATGTTGAGTCAAATGGTGGGTAGAATTCGATCAAAACCCGGTGAAAAGCTTGATGGTTGAGGTGAGGTTCATGAACTCATTGTTTGTTGTTCTAGTTCTTTGTTAATATGAATTTTCAGCTACTGGATTTTCCTTCGTATCCCTTTTAGTCGAGCTCTTGTACAATCATAGCAATCACAAACTTGATTTGGATGAGCTAACTGCACTCAAAATAGGGCATCTTGCTAAGAGGTACTCCTACTAGTGAATTGTAGATTCAAGGTAAACTAACCATTAGCTATAGAACGATAATGTAATGGATGGTGGATGAATAGAATCATTCATCAAGGAACTTTTCAACTATTCATGATATACTATCTTTTGCTAACAAATTGCATTGAAGTTGAATTTAATATGACTGTCGAGTTCTCCGACTTGACTCAAATTTTGTAGTTTTGTGAGAACTATGAAGTTTTAGTGGTATAATTGACAAGTTGAAATGACTAAACACAATCATATTAAAGGAGAATATAAAATTATTATCAATTTAGAGAGGTTCTCGATCCTTTTGTTCGTGGTTTAATGATTTTCATTTTTATTTGCTTACCCTCTATTTTTACTCACACTTTGTAGTGAAGTAGTATTTCAATATTCCAATAGTGAATCTCAAATAATGAACAATCATCAAAGTATTTGAATTTCAAGTAAATAGGTCTAAAAGTTTTTTTATTATGTTTGAGTCTTTCATATATAAAATAGTCACTCCATTTTAACATGTGATTTTGAAATCCTTGAAAAAAAAAAAGGAGGAAATAGAATATTGTTACTCCACATACACGATAACTTTTACTCATTCGTTTTCTCTTTAGACTAAACTCCACATACATGACAACGTTTGCTCATTCGTTTTCTCTTTAGACTACTCATAATCGGTGCCCATTTTATTATAAAGAGGTATAAGGAACACATCCATCGGTTTTCTCACTTAGATGAGATCGATGTTAAATCATAGAGTTTGTTGAAAAAAATAAAATAAAGATAGAAACAAAAGAGACGTTTGTGTTGTAGTGTACAAAAAAACTTTACTTTTCAATTATAAAGATGATTTCTATTCTGATTAAGATGCATTTTAAAAGTTTAATCTCTATGAGATACTCTGAACTTGGACTGGAACGCACGAAAAAAAGGACTAGAACTAATTGAGGGCAGGGGACGTGCTAAACATACAAATAATATATTATGGCTATTATATGAGGAGATCTATTAATATTTGTTGAAGATTCCACGCATAGTCAATTATTGAAGATAAAAAATAGCCAAAAGTTTGAAATTGATTCACTCAAAATATATTGGGAGCATTTCAAATAAGAGTAAGAATACTTATTACATGAGTTCTAATAATTTAATCAGTGATTAAATGAGTCAATACGTAGGATTCAAATGGATAACCTATAGATAAGAAAGGAGTTCATCAGAATTTACACCCGGGAAATAAGATAACCTATATTCTTCAAAATAGTTTTATCTGTTTCAAACTTGTACCTCCTCGGGAGCCTGAGAAACGAAGAATATTAATAAATAAATAATGTAGAGTAGAAATTATAAAATAGGAATGGATAGCACATACCTGAACAAATATTTGTAACGTTCTCTTGCACGTTTATTAAGCTTTGGTGCACTTGGTAGCCATGGACTCAAATTTTCCATCTTAGGGCACTTTTCAATGGTTAAGTCCTCTAATGAAGGGAACACAAGTTGATAGTTCTGAGAGCAAAACATCTGAATACTTGAAAGATCCTCAAGTCGTAGACGTTTCATATTAGGGAACACAATTATGGTTTTCATTCCTTCAACTATTTCAATCTTTGAAGTGCCTTCTTCTTTTTCAATAATCTCTTCAATTGATTCACAATTTGAAACCTCTAGAATGTTCAGAGCCACAAGAGAATTGGCCATTGAAGGTGAGAATAAGTATATTAAGCTCTTACAATGTTCAACAGTAAGATTTGTCAAATTTTGGAAGACCCGAATTCTTTTAGGAACCGTTCTTGTAATGTGCACCAATTCTGGTAGTAAGTCCAACCGCAATGATGTTAATCGACCAATCATATTAATTTCTGCATCATCATTAGGGACCTTTATACCCTCAAAGTCAAACAATACTTCAAGTGAATTACATTCCCACACAAGAAGTATTTCAAGATTTTGCAGTAACTTAATTGAATCAGATTCTGCAATGGTGTGCAATTTATCACACATCCACACCCACATGCCTCTTAGTTTATGCAGAGGTGTTATTGGCATTTCCTTGTCTAGTAGCTTTACTATACAATCCAACTTATCAATATACAATGACTCCATGTTAGGAAAGTTAACCTGTGAAGTTCAATGTAGTCAGCCAAAATTTAAGTAAATTTAGTAATTAATTTTAACCACATTTCATTAGACCCACAACTTATCAACCACACATTTCATTCATTAACTTTTATCAAATTTTACTCAAAATATGTCCATGTTTGGTATAGCTAAATCTACTAAAATTAAACTTATCAATCACACATTTCATTAAATTTTTATCAAAGTTTACTCAAAATATGCCCATGTTTGGTACAATTGAAATCAACTAAAATTTTGAATTTAAATTTAATCTCTACCAAACATGGGCATACATTTTTTTTATCTAAACCAAACGGGAGCTTAAGTTTTGTCAAGGGCTCACTCTGATTAATAATATTTGTAATCATAAAATCTTGTGATTTGTACTAAATGACAATTCTAATATTTTTGCTCCACTGTTTATAATTTGTTCATTTGGAACACATTTTCGAGTATATCTGATTTCCAAAATATATCTTATTCTTCATATTTGATACAGGCAAACTAAACACACTTTATAACAAATAAGGACTCTTGGATGCACATAAAAGGAAAGTTGAATATCATACCTGATTAATAATGTTTGACAAATAGCACCGCTATTTGATTGAGATGTGAAGCTCTTAAAACTGCTCAAATCCTTTAGTTTGACTTTTTTCAGTTTTGGAAACTCCAGCATTTTGCAAGTTTTGGTAACTTCATTTTCTTGTGCGTCCGTTGAAACAACTTCCTCTAAAATCTTACAGTCGAATATGTCTAGACTTTGGAGATTTACCAAGCTGTTTGCAACTGACTCGGGAAACAAGCTTCTAATTGCATTACAAGAAAACATTTTAATCGCCATAAGGTTACAGAACAATTGAGGTTTGATGACACCCCTTGGAAGATTTCCATTGCATATCTCTATTAAATTGGGTAAATAATCCAATTTGAGATACTCCAATTTACCGAAGGTGCCATTTGGAATAGAGTTGGTGGCATCAATAAGATACTTGAAATCACCACGTGATAGAATCAGTATATTCAAGTTAATGAAACCATTTTCATCTAACTCACTCAATATCTTGGTGTCTTCATCTTCTATTGGAATTCTATCTCCCAAATATAGCTCTTCCAGTTTCTTCATACCCGACAAAACACCAGGTCGAAGTGGACAGGACGACTCCTGAAACCTAAGTGACCTTAGGTTGCAAAACTCAATANTCAAGCTCAAAGTTCGAAGACCCGTCAACAATTTGATAGATGATGGTATTTGAATGTACACCCCTTTCAATTCAAGAACTCTGAGTTCTTTCATATCTTTGAAAAAATCTGCGGAAATGCTACATTCTCCCAACTCGCGACATATCACCCTTAACAACTTAACGTTCCAATATTTCAATCCACTTGGAAGCTGATCCAGCTTATCAAATGTAATTGAGATGACACTGTACGATTCATTAGCATCATGTTCTGGCCACTCTTTCAAACCAACATGTTTCACCATATATCGACGTTTTTCTTCAATTGCCATCTGTAAGCAGAAATCTCTGATAACAACATCCAATTTCACCTCGTCTTTCCGCACACCCGGTTGCAATAAGTTACAACTTTTTAGATTATCCACAATTGAATATGCTCGATCTTTAGTTTTGCTGAGTGTCTCAGTATTTGGAAATAATTCTAGCCCTCTTGCATATCTAACCAAATTTTCAATTGGAATACTTTCATCTTCAGCGAATAGAGAACATAGCAAAAGCAAGTCCCGGTGTTCATCACTTACCAAGAAGTTGTAGCTCAATTTTATTGAGTACACCAAACTGTGCATTCCATCAAGATTGGTCATTCTAGACTTATGTAGTTGTTGAAGTGCATCTCTCCATTTATATGGGGCCTTTTTTTTCAGTGCTTTGCCAACAACCACTAGAGCAAGAGGTAGACCTCCACACTGGCGTGCAACTATTTTGGCTATGCTTACGACATCAGTTTCATCATCAGAAATCTCTGTCGTGTCCTTGAAAAGTTGCCATCCTTCTTTTTCAGGTAAAACTCCGATTTCGAATGTTTGGGCTCCCATTTCACTACAAGTATCTTTAATTCGTGTCGTAAAAATAATTTTCAACCCTTTGTGACCACATAGAGATGGAATTCCTATAGTTCCCAAATCAATTTCTTTCCAGACGTCATCTAATACTAAAAGAACGCTCTTACCATCTTCGCCTTCAAGTCTTTGATGAAGTCGTCTGGCTCTCACTTCATCTCTCTTTTCTTCAATTTTTAGACCAAGCATTTCTGCAAGTTGGTCCTGAATTTGGTTTATGTCTGGATCGTTAGATACAACTGCAAATGCAACCTCCTCAAATAATTTCTCATCTTTGACTTCATTGACTATTTCCTTTGCCATTGTTGTCTTACCAACTCCAGGCATGCCACAGATCCCAATTATGCTGATATTTTTGTCCTTTAGAGCTTCCTTGATTTTCTTCTTAGTTGATAACCTTGTTTCCAAATCCGCATGGGAAGTTAGGTTCAACACTTGCACCGGAGGTGGAGGATAGCTCACCCTCTCAAATGTACCTTCCACTTTTAGCTTATCAACCTCAATAGTCATCTTCGTGGCTCTCCTGCTTAATAGGTAACTGGGACTTCAAATTTGGACATCTATTGAATAGACACCACATTTCAGAACTTGCTACGCCATTCAAAACTTCGTGGGCTTTTTCCTTTAAGTCATCGCACTTTATCAACCATGCCGAAACTTCTTCCGTGATGATTTCAACATTTCTTTCGGCAGCACCAATCAGTAGTGTCACATCATTTCTCTTATTTTCAAGTTCTTGAACTTTATTCTGCATATTCTGAATGTTACTATTGTAGAACAAGTACTTGATTTGGCGCAAAACTGGAAGCTTCCCAACAATGGAAAATGCTATGCCCTCTGCCATTATCGGATTCTTTTCTTTTTTGTCTTACCTTTTACTTTCGATGAGTTTAATGAAATTGCAGATTATTTCCTTGGTTGCTAGTGACGATTATCTCTACATAGTTATTGAGAAAATTACAATAAGAGAACATCGATAATTGTAAAATCTTAGCATTCTCCAAGGTAAATTAAATGAGAAAATAGGAACGAGGGAAGTTGCATCTATTCGTTATCATAGCACAACCCATTGTTTTGCATTCGAAATATCAAATCACAAATTGATAGCCCATAAAACAAAATAAACTTTTTATAGATTTTCATTTGACTTTAACATACTTTTATTGGAAAGAAGAAAAAATTAATAGAAGAAAAAATAAGTTCTCACTACACAACAAACAGAAAAGGAAACAAAAAAGGGACCATGGATAAAATTTAAAAATATATAGTAGAAAAAATTAATATTTATCATGACAAACTTTCAGAAAGTTATTAAGCTAACAATAAACCAATATAAAATAATTTAATTACGAATCAATCTACCTTTTTAATAAAATCTTATAAGAATTTAAGTCAAAAATTGATCTTTTTCAAAGAAAATTGAGAGAAAAAAAAAAAAAAGAACAGAGAGAGAGGAAAAAAAATGGAGAATGTTAGAAGGAGAAAAAAAAAACCAACAGGTTGAAAGGAGAGAAAACAATGATATGTTTTTAATTAAAAAAATCTACAATTAATCATAGGTATAGGGGAACGAAAGATGGAAGACAATATTACAGAATGAATTTTTTTTTTCTTTTTCTTTTTCTTTTGTTAAAGTCTTTCAAAATATCTTGAGTGAATGCCAAACAAATTGTAAGATTTTTTATTTGTATTTTCTATTCATTAGAAGTTATTAATATTTTAAATACCCAATGAGTTTTAAGGACTTTAAAGTTTTAAACCAATGCTCCATCATTTTTCAAGACTTTAAAAAGTCTATGAAAAACTACATTGAATACACCTAGATATTTTAAATATGTAAAAGTATTTAAAAGTTTCAATCTTCTTATATTCTTTATAATTTTGTTTGGCTATGTGTTCTTGGTGCATTTTGGTTCTGATCGGTCACTATCTTGGATCAATAGATACTTCGTTTAATAAGAATGACAAAAGGACGGTACGGGAATTATAAGATCCTAATTTAATTATTTACCTATATTTTTATTATTTTCTATTTTTGAAATACGATTGTTTTCATCCCCATCCCATTTACTATTTTGGTTAGGGTAATGCAGGTCGAGTAGAGCAGAATTTTATCATCTGTATCGTTTAAAAGGAAGATTATTTAGAAAAATGAGAACAAAGTTTCAAATCAATTAAGAGCCTGTTTGAGCCCCAATTAAAAGGTTAAGAATGCATTTTGAAATAATAGATTGATGAAAAATATGTAATTAAAAAATAAGAAAAAAATTTAAATTTGCGTGTAATATTATTTTATCGTAGAATGTATGATTGAAAAAAAAAATGTACTTTTCAAAAAAAAAAAAAAGATAAAGATTGTACATGTACACTGGGATTTCCCCTTTGTACATGTAACATATCTAAAAGATAAATAGTCATCTTTCATAGTTATTATTCAAAAACCTGCTTTTGTGATGAAAGTAGGCTAAAAAACCAGTAAACTAAAAATGGATAATTAAAAAGCAAATTTAAACAGATACAAATATATAAATTTTGTGAATTAAAATGTGTGTGTGTGTGTGTGTGTGTGTTGTAAAAGGAAAGTAAATTAGGGTTTAATGTGAATGACACTTGTACCCCTGTGGCTCTAGATATTATTACCATATGTATCCCTACTGCTGCCCTATAAATATAGGGCTTTGGTTCTCATTATAATACACACAGATTTATTGACTTCTCTCTTTCTCTCTTTTATATATATATAGGTGAGAAAAATTCGGTTTCCCCTTCTTCCCCGTAATTTTAGTTTTTGGTCAACAATGCCCTCATTCATTCTTCATGATTCACATTAATTTATGCGTTAATTTTTTTGCGGTTTACTTTCTTATGTTTATTATTCTGGCAATAATTAACTTTTAGACTCATTTCCTTTAAAAACATTAATTCAAATAAAAAATTAAACTTAAAAGAACTGAAAGTTCACATTATAAATGTATATAATTTTTTAGGGAAATATGTTTTTGAATAATGATTTTTTTTTTTTAAGAATGTATAGTTAAAAAATAGTAAAAAATTTAGATTTACGCGAAAAATTATTTTATGGAAAAATGTGCGGTTGAAAATGAGTTTTGAAAAAATGAGGCTCAAACAAATAAGTTATTAATTATTCTAACTAGAGTCAAATTTTACTCTATAAAAAATAATAAAAGAAAATTAAACTAAAAAGTTTCTATTTATAGATTTTCAAGACCTAACTCGATATTTTGCAATCCTTTAGCATGCATGTTTCCGTTATTTTTTTATTTTTCTTTTTATTCATATTTAGATTGTGCGTTTGGATTAATGAATTTTTTGTACTTATTGATACTTTTTTTTTTCCTTTTTTTGAGCAAAATTATTGATTATGGGTGAGAAGGAAAATAATTTGTCATTAACATAAAAGTGCAGTGGGAGTACCTACCTTGTGCTCCGAATATGCCCAATCACTCTGATGAACAGTACTGAAAAATTAATTAAATTGGAGTCACTATAAATTGGAGTAAATATATAAAGTGTAGAGAGATTGAATAAACATATATAATTAAGAAAACCAGCTACCTTGTGATTCGAGGATGTCACACGCCCTATTGCAATAACACAAGCTTTCGAGTTTGATTGAAATATGTAGATTAAGTAAGGAAATTGAATAGAGAATGAGAATTTGTAGTGTTTTAATTATATATTCTCGGGAATAAGTGCAGAGACAAAAGCCTTGTATTTTGTGTTGATATATTATAATAAGAACGAGACATAGTTTTATAGTACAAAGTTTGGCACTGTAGATTCTAACTTGCTAATCAAATTATTCGATTCCTTTCGTACCAAATTAATTAACTTTACAGTGTTACTTGTGACTTTGTCCAAACTCATTATTGTCACTTTCGTATTTTTATTACTACACTTTATTCTTTTCTTCTTGTTTGTTCTACAAGATCAAAAGCTAAGGATCAACTTTGCATCTAATTTGACAGCAAGCAAATAAATAATATAAACTAGGAATTTTAACAATATTCTTCTACATTTCAAGAGGACAGGAATAAAATTCTGCACAATTGAATCACCCAACCATCCAATGTGTCTTTTATTA
>CAIGRF010148589.1:8618-20897 GCA_903798235.1 Fraxinus ornus
TTCCATCATTATAGTGAAAAACGAGAATCCTAAATCGATCTCAGCTTGTTGAGTACACTCAAGGCTGGTCTATTATGGATATGTTTGACACTATGAAATATTAGATATTTCTGAATGATGGGTGTTGACTTAACTAAAATTTATCTTTTGTTGAGTACACTTAATGGGATAAATTCTAGAGGATATTAAGCTGACACATTAGATGTGTGAAGGCAAAGAATTGTCATTTAATGATTTAGGAGTTGTATGGAGATACAATTGATAATAGTATAGACCCAGATGTTTTATTAAGATTTGTTGAGTTCACTCAAGGTCTTAGTATAATAAATGAAATCCTAGCCTACTGGGAGTCAAGTATGGATTCCATAAATTTATGTGAGAGGGTTATGAATTTGAGTTAAATAGCGGGAGCATAAATAATTTAATAAAAAACCATGTTAAATTAATTGAAGCATTTCTATATATTATTCTTTAATTTTCGTTATTTATAGTCAACTGAATCATGAGTTACCATATGATTTTGAGAGGCATACTAGATGCCAAATTTTCTTGATTAGCACTATAATCTGAGAATTATTCTTAGGTGTGAGAAAATTGTTTATGTCCTTGATTAGTCCTTTCCAGAAACACGTGCTAATAACTCGATTATGGAAGAGGTTAGGGCTGGACCCAACCCGACCCGACCCTACCCGAACCGAATTGAATCGAAGAGTTCTTCATAAGTTAAATACCTGAACGGGTATCTAAGTCGAGAACCGATGGATTTGGGCCGATTCTAGCCCAAGAACCGAAGAACCGAATCTAAATAATTATTTTTTAATTTTTTATATTGAATTAATTAAATTATTTTATTTTTTTCTAAACAAATTAGCAACTTAATTAAACAAACCAGTCAAGTCCAACCAAATTAATTTTTTGTTAGCCCAACATTTGGACCTTATCCTCCCCCTTTCCATTCCAATTTCATTTGGTAAGTAGTACGCCCACTCCCGTATAAACTTAAATCATTTGATAATTTTAAAACCTACATCCACATTCTCAAATGGATTTTGAAGCTCCTTCATTTCACCGACGCGCGGTAGCTACTGATTAGATCTCTGAGTGCAGTATAAGTATTAAAAAATTGGACTACGTTAATTTGTAAAAGTTACGAATGAACATGTCATTAGTTGTATTCATATAGTGTTGCTGTAAATGTTAAAAATTTAATTATGGTACAAAACCGAACCGAATCGAATGGAACTGAACCGAACGGTTCTATAATTATAATTGGACCCGACGGTTTCCATTTATTAAATACTCGAAAGTTTTGGGTCGGTTCGGTTCTCTTCAGAACCGAACCGACCCATGTCTAGCCCTAGAAGAGGTTGCTACCGTAATAAACATAATGACGACGATAGTACCACAACATGTGTGATGCTTTGAGTTAAAAAAGTAACATAGGGATATAAATGCTAACACATTGATTTTATCATCTTAGGGAGTTGAATGATGAACAATCGTAGGAAAAGATATGAAAGTTCCTAACAACTATATCGGTGCAAAATAGTATTATAATTTTTAGTCGGTGCTCATGTACTGAAGATGATTGACAATACTGAGAAATTGTCTCAATTAGGTTTAGTTGTGGACCATGAGTTCTACAATATCTCCCATAGAGCTACTCACAGTTTATTATGAATTTAACATGAATAAGCTCGAGTGCATACTGATTACATTGCTGAACATGCTTAAGTTTGTTGAGCTCAACAACAAAGATTGTAGTGGGCGAGTCTTGTTATTGATTCCTTTAAGGACACTAAGAGGAAGTCTAAAGGAAGCTTTAGAAAAGCATCCAAGATGGCTAAGACAATCAAAGTGAAGAAGAACAATATCGAATATAATGACTATTGTTATCATTTTGGAATGATGGGTCATTGGAAGTGGAATTACAAGGCTTATCTCATAGAGTTTGAATGGAAAAAAGTCTTTTGAAGCTTCTACTTCAGGCATGTTATCATTGAGGATTGCTATATCTACTTTATTAGCTTTTTGGATATTTGATACTGGATATGAATCTCATATTTGCCGAAACTAAACAAAAGCAGATCGCTGCGAAAGGGAGAAGTTGATATACACATTGAAATTGAGCAAATTTTGCTGCATTGCCTGTATGAGCATACTTTTTACTATTGCCTTTAGACTTAGTATTAGAATTAGAGAAATGTTATTTTGTTCAAATAATTACCAAGAATATTATTTAAACTTCATCATTGGACATGAATTATTTTAATGTTAGGGACAATGGTTGTTCATTTTATCTTAATGAGATCTTGATGGTCATGGTAAATTACAAAATGATATTTATATTCTAAATACTGAGTATTCTATAATGAGTATAAAAATTAAAAGGTATAAAAGTGATAACCTAAATATTAGCTATATCTGGCATTATAGGCTGGGTTACATAAATGAAAAACGCAATTCCAAAATATATAAAGATGGGTATTTGGGGGGTCAAATGATTTTAAATCATTAAAAAATGTGATTCGTGCATGTTACACACGATGACCAAATTCTCTTTTACTTGAAAAGGAGAAAGAGTGGTACAAATATTGGGCCTAATACATAGTGATGTATGTGGACCTATGTCAATTAATGCTAGATAAGGTTTCTCTTATATCCTCATATTTATTAATTACTATTTCATAAATAGTTATGTATACTTGATGAAATTTAAGCATGAAACTCTTGAAAAGTTCAAGGGATTCAAGCTAGTATTAGAGAAATAAATGTGTAAAGGTATTCTCACACTAAGATTAGGGGCGTGTTCGGTACGGCTTAAAATTCAATTAAAATTGAAAATACAGCCGTTATTGGGTCCCACTTGTCTAATAAAAATCAACAATAACGACTACTTTTTCAATTTTAATCCGATTTTAATCTTTACCAAGCACACTCTAGATCCAGGTGGAGAATATCTAAAGTGATAAATTTTAGATTATCTATAAGTGCATGGATTCCCTCACAGTGGACTTCAACACATACGCCGCAACATAATGGTGTATTTGAATGAAGGAATAACACACTATTAAATAGGTGTGATCAATGATGAGCCATGCAAACATTCCAAAACTTTTTTGGGGTCACGCATTGATTGTAGTGTGCTACACACTAAATAGTGTCCCTTCTAAATCTATTGACAAAATGACAAGTTATGGAAAGGTAGAAAGTCCAACTTGTCTCATATAAAGTTTAGGGGCAATGGCACTTATGTAAAGTGCACTAAATCGAATAAGTTAGCATTTAAGTCCGGTTTAACTTAAAGAAATGGAAGAGGCCATGGAATCTCAAATGGTTTCGATACATGTGAACAAAGTTTAGACCTTGATTGACCAGTCTAATGGGATAAAACCCATAGTAAATGGGTTTAAAGAAAAGGTCGACATAGATGAGAACTTCAAAACATATTAAACAAAGACAAGGAGTTGACCTTGATGAAACCTTTTCACCTGTAAACATCCTAAAGTTCATTCGAATTTTGCTTATAATAGCTACATACCATGACTGTAAGTTATGGTAAATAGATGTCAAAATTGCTTTCCTTAACAGGAACTTGCGAGAATAAGTGCACACGATACAGTTTGAGAGTTTTGGAATCTTCACTTTGATGAGAAAATAAAAAAGTTTGGTTTTTTCAAAAATGAAAAACGAACCGTGTGTTTATTGGAAGACAGTAGGAGCATTGTCGTATTTATGATATTATATGTAGATCATATATTAATAAAAAACGATGTCATTATGTTTCAAAAGTTGAAAGTATGGTTGTCAAATAATTTCTCCATGAAAGATAAGGGAGAAGCAAGCTGATATATAGACACAGTTATAGGAGATTGCTAAACCTATCCAAATATACATAAAAATTTTAATAAAAGTTTATATAGAGAAAATGAACTGGGAGTTCAAGGATAGACTGATGCTGACTTTCAGTGAGACTAGGGCTAGACAAAACTCCAGAATGGTTCTTCAAAAGTTAAATATCCGAATGGGTATCTGAATCAAGAACCAATAGGTTTTGTTCGATTATCGATTCTAGACCGAGAATCGAAAGACTGAATAAGAACCGAATCTAAATATTTTTTTAATTGAATTAGTTAAATTATTTTAATTTTTTCTAAAAATTAGTAAATTAACCAATTTAGTGATTAATGCTCCAACTCCCAAGCCAAATCCATGCCTAGCTAGCCCAGCCCAACCCAATTTCTAAAATTAATTTCTTATTTTAATTTTGTTGGCTCAATTATTAATTTCATTGTTAGCCCAAGATCTAGGCACTTTTAAGTTTTTATCATTCCCTTTCTATTTTCATACTTTCATAATTTCATTTAGTAAGCACATGTCCACTAACCGTCTAACCCCACATCATTTAATAAATTAAAAACCTACATCTACATGTCCAAATCGAATTCGTCGACTTTCGAGTCCGATTTTTCCTCTCTCACTGCCCATCGAAGCCTCGACCTTTGACCACGACCATCGATCGTTGACCATTAGAAAGTCGCAAATGAACATCATCAGTTGATATGTATCACCGATGTTTTAGTTTTAGTATTGTATACATTGAATTAATCTTATTGGACAACTTGTTATTTATATATTTTTAAATTGAGCTACGTTAATTTGTAAAAGCTACGAATGGACATGTAATTAGTTATATTTACGTAGTATTACTGTAAATGTTAAAATTTAATTATGGTACGGAACCGAACCAAACAGAATCAAATCGAACCTGAACGGTTCCATAATTTATTTGGACCCGATGGTTCCATTTATTAAATACTCGAAAACTTTGGTTCAGTTCGATTCTCTTCAGAACCGAACCATGTTTAGTCCTAAGTCAGACTATAAGATAGCAAGTCTCAATATAAGTATCTTAATAACTGAGAGGTTAGTTGGAAATGTTCCAAATATGAATCAACCGTTGATCCAATAGCAGAAGTCTAATACACCATTGCTTCAGAAGCATCAAAGAGTTGCGGCCTAGATTAAGGAGTTCATTAATGAACTAAAGTAGTTCCTAACATTGCTGATCTCATACCTCTATATTGTGATAAAAATTGAGTCATAGTGCAAACGAAAGAACTAAGGTATTATTAATGATCTAAACATGTGAGAATATGATATCATCTCATTAGAGAGATAATACAAAGAAATGATGTAAAGAAAGAACTAGTTCTCATAATTGATAATATTGTAGATCTACTGATAAAGAATTGTCATATCATAAACATAATCATAATGTAGACTCTTATGGTGTAAAATACATAAGTGATTGGATCTAGTGCAAGTGGAAGTTTGTCAATGTTATGCCCTAAATCCAATTGATTTTGGATATAAACACTTTTAATATATAATTGATACATTTTATTTATAATAGATTTATTTTTTAATTGAATTAATATGCTAATAAATTAAAATTAAAATTTCGTATATTCAAGTCTTAGTAATTTTGTAGTCATCAGAAGTTGTGATTATGAGATACAAATTACTATGAGTGAATTTTAAATCATCTGTGGTCGTAAGTAATAACAAGATACGGATATTGTTATTAGGGTAATTGGCACAAAACGTCCCTACCTATGACAGGTTTTGTGGAAAACGTCCATACGTTTGATTTTTTGGTGCAAAATGTCCCTACCTTTACATTTTCTTGCGCATAACGTCCTTTTCACCAATTTTTAACATAAAATAACAATTATCCCCTCCTATATAAATAAAAAGAAAAGAAAAATAAAGAATAAATTGCAATATGCTCCCCAAATTTTTTTGAAATGCAAATCAGACCAAGATAATTGCAAGAAAATGGCTCACTTTATCATAATTGAACCCAAGCCTTCATCTCCAACAGGCAGAATCTTCCCATCTCTGTCATCGCCGACTTCCACCTCCAAAAAAACCACCATCCTGCTCCCTAGGCCGTCGAGTATCACCACCACCGGTATCGGCCTCACCCACCCAATAAATTCGACCACCATCCCCGCCTTACGCTGCCCCCAAATACACCCCCATAGCCACAAAATTGGTCACGTTCGCAGCCAAAAAACTTGGCTACAACCACTCTTCCGATCACACTCCTCACGCCCACCACATATCGGCCTCTTCTACACTCCAAGCACATCCAACCATGGTTGCATATCATCAAATAGTGTAGCAATTCAAAATTTTCAGGCCTAAATTCCAGCCCCTCACGCACGCGTATAAGTTCAGTGAATCCACCTCCAATTAACGGGTAAAGTGATGTTATTTCTACAAATTGGACCCAGTAAAACCTTCAGCAGGTCAATATGATATTGGGTAACTCCTCAATTGAATTGATTGATCCATTACTTGCTCCAATTTTTTGAATCAAAATCTGCTCAAGTTTTAGCCATTTGGCATAAAATCTACCCTATTTTTTCTTTTGTTGAAGTTCGAATTTGCTGTCTATTGGCAGTGGATATGGGCATCGGTGATGAGGATTACGACGATTGGTGGTGGTGGTGATTGTGGTTGATTTTGAGGATGGAGATTAGAGATGGGAAGGTTCTGCCGGTTCGAAATGGTGGAGACGGGCGCTTGGGTATAATTATGATAAAGTGAGCTCTTTTCTTGTAATTATCTTGGACTGATTTGCATTTAAAAAAAAAAGTAGATGAGCATAATAAATTTATTCTTGATTTTTCTTTTCTTTTTTTTTTATTTATATAGGAGGGTATAATTGTCATTTTATGTTAAAAATTGGTGAAAATGACGTTTTGCGCAAGAAAATGTAAAGGTAGGGACGTTCTGCACCAAAATTTCAAACGTATGGACGTTTTGCGCCAATTACCCTTGTTATTACGAATACTTGTGAAGTAGTAGTTGATCTCACAAACTAAAGTGTGATGACACTTAAATGAACAAGTAAATATTTTGTTTTAGAATAAAATATTGGAGATCCATTGGAGCGATTCCACATGGATAACTATCTAAGTGTCAATGGTTAATCTCTAACGTTCGGTAGTGAAATTGGGTTTTTGACTTGAGGTCATCATAATGCCTTATTTGGGAACAATTATACTTTGGTGACATTTGATGTTGTTCTACCAAGAGTCGTTAATACAATATCGTTCGAGTAAGTTAAGAATCATATGAAAGTTGTGAATGATTGATAGATGATTTGTCTATTTAGATAGTAATAGATTATGATTTATTTTTCATTCAATTAAGTTGATAACGAAATATTTGGCCAATATGTACTCGTAAATCGAAAAGAGCTTTCGACTTATACTGACTTAATATTGGGATAAAAGATATGATCGATAATCAATATTAACACACTTCATATCTTATAATTAATCGATCATATTACTGAAATGACGATAGTTTCACGAAAAATGAACAAGCTTAATTTTTTCGTACCACGTGACATTTTCCTTCATATGTATTGTCCAACATATTGCTTGATGTCAATTGGGACGACGAATGTGAATTAATTAATCTAGGTAAATTAATGATAAATTGAAAGGGTGTTTTAATCCACATCGTCAGATATCGTGATCGAGAACTTAATGGTTCACACAAAAAAGGAAAACTAGAAAAATGATATTTACTAATAAATTGAAAAGCATTGGACAATTAATTAATCGGATTACTTATTAATAGGCTAAATTAATTAATTACATTGATTAATTGACGAATCAATATTAATTAATTAGATTAATTGACCATTGGATTGGACTAAATTTATGTGTCGATGTAAGCTGTTAGGGTTTGAGAACAATTCATTAAATTGCTAGTATAAGAAAAGAGAAACTCTAATTCTATTATTCTTTTTCGCGATATGGATTTTCATTGGAGGCTGGACAATTGGACAGCTGGGATTGTAGATCGTGATTATTTGTATTCAAGATAAGCAAATGAGTGTGTGAAATTCAACAAATAAATAATTCTTATCACAGTTTCTTTTGAAATACAAACTATTGTGCATTTTGTTAGGTATTTAATGTATTTGGCAAATCTGTGAACAAAAAGGGTTAAAATTGATATGTTGTAAAAGTCAAGGAATAATGTTCAATTAGTGAAAGTTGTGTTGTTTTAGGTATGGGGTTTGAGTATGGGAAAGAAGGAAAAATGATGCAGAATTTCGCTAGACTATCTTCAAGGTTTGGCTCGAGCGTCAGAAACAGAAACTTCATCGCTCGACTATCGTTTCGTCTTCGCTCGAGCGACAACTTGTCGCTCAACCCTCGCTAGAGCGACAACTTCTGGAAATTTTTTAATTTATTTTTTAAAGGCTTTTTATCAGGCTCATTCATTCCCTAACCTACATTTAAATATCCAAATGCTACAGAACGATTTTACAAGGTTGAATATTGAGAGAAACACATTCCTTTGAGATTATCTTCATATATTTTTGCTTTCAACCTTCATCTTGTTATTGGCTATTGGCGGTGAAAACATCAATTCACAATCCAAATACCAAACTGTTGCTTCATTCATATCGTCAAAGTTTCTGAATATCAAGGAAAGGTGGTCGGAGTTTCAGTCATTGAAGAACGCAGTGTTCTTCGTGAATTCATAAGAGATAGACGATTTCACAAAGCTGGGAGTTGCTGTATGAGAGCTCAATCTAGGAGAGCTTTGGAAACTGCAGGTGGGAGTTGGTACAGGAGCATAAAATCCAGGAGAGCTGTTGGAATTAGAGTCAAGAGGTCAGATAGTACGTGTTATCGTCAAGTCTGGTAGACTGTAAATTATAAATCGTTTATAGTGGATTGTTGACTTTCAAAGTGCTCGGAGTTTTTACCCAATTGAGGTTTCTCTGTGATCAATTTTGTGTTATTTATTGCTTTCATAATTGCGGTGATTCAATATAGGAAAATATGAATTGCATGATTAACCATCTAAAAAATAATTAATAGTGACTTGTTGCTATTTAATTGTTAAGTAATTTTAATTCTGCATAATCACCTATTCAATCCCCTCTATATGTAGTTTGGGTCGAACTTCGTATTCTCAATTGGTATCAGAGTCTTATTTTGATTCCTGGCCCTTAATAAATTCTAGATGAGTCAGTCATTGTCTGAGCCTCCGTTTTTCGACGGAAGCAACTATACTTATTGGAAAGTTCGAATGAAAGACTTCCTTAAAGTCTTGGATGAACGTATTTGGATTAGCGTTCAAACTGGGTGGACTCTACCTTCAACTATTGTTGCTGGTGTAGTTACACCCATTGATATTTCATTAAAGACTAAAGATGACTAAGCTGAATTTAACTGGAACGGTAAGGGCATTCATGTCCTGTTTATAGCTGTGTCCGCTGAAGGGTTTATGAGAGTTTCAATGTGTGAGACTGCTAAAGAAGTTTGGGACATCTTAGAAACCACACACGAGGGAACTAAAATAGTTAAAAATTCTAAACTGCAGATGTTAACCTCTAGGTTTGAAGAAATTGGAATCAAGGATGATGAATCATTCGATGAATTCTATGCAAAGCTGAATGACGTAGTTAATTCGAGTTTCAACCTAGGTGAGAAGATTCCCAAGTCCAAGATCATTTAAAAGTCCTTAGATCCCTACCTGAAACGTTTAGACCTAAAGTCACTACGATTGAAGAAAGTTGGACTTAGATGCCGTTAGGATAGAAGAACTCGTAGGATCCTTTCAAACGTATGAACTCACCATTTCTCAACCTAAAAAGATTAAATCCATAGCCATGAACACTGTTAGAGAAGAAGAAAGTGAGTCAATTGATGCTGAGACGCTGAAGGACGACGAAATAGCTTATTTCGTTAAAAAATTCAGAAGGTGATGAGGAAAAGGAGAAAGCCTCAAGAATGGAAAAATGAAGTCCCTAGTAAATTCGTGAAAGATAAGTGTGAAAAGAATTACTCTAGGACTGCTAATAAGAAAACCCAATCTATTAGATGCCATGAGTGTTAGGGTTGCGGTCACTATAGGAATGAATGCCCTAATTTGAAAAAAGTTCGAATAAAGAAAGACGTAAGACGTAAGGCATTAGCAGTGACATTGAATGATGATAAATCAAATTCGAGTGCTCATAGTGATACATCTAGTGGTGAGGATGAACAAAACTTTATGGCATTCACATCTATAGCTACGATTGAATTTGATAAATGATTGATAAGGTTGAATGTGATGAACAGAGTGAAAAATTGGAGGAAGAATTTGATATTCACGAATCTTATCGTGAACTATTTGAGGAAAGTTTTAAGATTAAAAAGGTCAATAAAGCTGTACTGAAAAAGGTAAATGATCTTGAAAGAAAGAAAGAAAAACTTATAGGTGACCTTTAGGACTCTACCAAAAATCTGAGTGAGTTGAAGCTTGTTAATGAGAACTTGGAAACCAAAGCTAGATCTTTAACAAGTGAACTTGAAAAATCTAACACTCAACTCCAATCATTCACGAGTGGTTCGTAGAAACTTGATAATCTGTTGGGGATGAACAAGCCTGCTGGAAATAGGCATGGTCTGTGTTACGTTCAAAATGGTAATACTACTGCTAGTACATCCAAGACCACATTCGTCCTAGCCACTAACAAAGCTTGAAGTTTTTTTTATCCTGAACTAAAGGTCAAGAATGCCTTAGGATTGAGACATACTCGACAACGTAGGGTCAATCGTCCTACATAACGGCAACAACCTCCGAGCAGGTTTGAGCCTAGGTTTATTCCCACCTGTTACCATTGTGGTACACTAGGACACACAAGACTATGTGTCATAAACTCGTGGCTCGAAGTAAAAGTCAGGATTTCTCTAGCAAGGTTAACTTTCTCGCTAATCAGGTTAGCCACTTAACTGAGATGATGACTCGGTTAACTAGAATCACTTCTAAGTCTAAGAAGGTTTGGGTAAAGAAGAGTGGCCTCCCTAGGTCTGATGGTTAGTTGAATTGCTATGTTGCACACATTGCATTTAAAGCTTAAAATAAATCTATGTGGTATCTTGATAGTGCATGTTCTAGATATGTATGGTATCAAAGCCTCTCGATGTTTGGGACGGCGGTGTGGTTACATTTGGAGATGGAGCTACTACACCTATTTTAGGTAAATATGTCGTAATATATCTGGACTACCTACTATCTCAAATGTACTTTATGAGAAAGTGTTAAAATCTTAATTGTTAAGCATTAGTCAAATATGCGATGTTGATTTCGAGGTTAGCTTTGTCCAGAAAAGATGTACCGTGTATGATTCTACTGGTAACATTGTCCTTGAAGGTGTAAGAACTTCAGATAATTGTTATGGAGTTCTTCCTAACTCCAACTATGTGTCCAGGAGTGCAAAGATTGATGTAACTGAACAATGACATCAACGGCTTGGTCATATGAACCATAAAAGTTTATCTAAACTCACCAAGAAGGAACTTGTCGTTGGCTTACCTTAGCTAAAAAATATTGATACCACTGTGTGTGACCCATGTCAGCAAGGTAAACACCTCAGGGTACCTTATAAATAAACCTCTAAGATTTTGACAAGTAAGCCACTTGAGTTGCTTCATATGGATTTAATGGGACCATCTTGGATCGAAAGTCTTAGTGGTAAACGCTATATCTTGGTATTGGTTGACGATTTCTCTCGATACACATGGATTGAGCTGCTGAGAGATAAAAGTGAGGTGTTCGGTCTTATCATCTCTTTATGCAAAAGACTTAAGAATGAGAAAGACTTCATTATATCATGAATTTACAGTGATCATGGAAAAGAGTTTGAAAACTTTAATTTTGAGAACATTTTCTTAGAGGAGGGAATCCAGCATGAGTTCTCCTCGTCGATCACTCTACAACAAAATGGGGTTGTTGAGAAAAAAAATCGCGTGCTTTAAAAAAATGGCTAGAGCCATGCTTCATGGTAAGGGACTAGCTATGCATTTCTGGGGTGAAGCCATCAACACTGCGTGTCACATAGTAAACAGGGTTTATCTTAGACCTAAAATTGATATGACACATTATGGGATCTGGAAAGGTAAACGGCCTACTATCAAGTACTTTTGTGTGTTTTGGCAGTAAGTGGTACATTTTGAGAGACAGAGAGAATTTGTGAGAGTTTGATTCCAAAAGTGACGAGAAAATCTTCCTAGGATACTCCAGGTGTAGCGACCGAGACCTTTTAATTAAAATTAAATTATTTCTTGAAAAACGTGTCGCTAAACCTAAAGCCCTAACATTAAGGTAAACACGCGTTCGTCTAGCCGTTACAATCAAATTTGAATTATTTCGAATCGAATCATTTCCAAATAATTTTTAAATTAACGATTT
>CAIGRF010148589.1:21209-43830 GCA_903798235.1 Fraxinus ornus
AAACTGAGGTGTTCGATCTTATCATCTCATTGTACAAAAGGCTTAGAAATGAGAAAGACTTTACTATATCAAGAATTTGTAGTGATCATGGAAAAGAGTTTGAAAACTCTAATCTTGAGAACTTCTGCTTAGAGGAGGGATTCCAGCATGAGTTATCCTCACCGATCACTCCACAACAATATGGGGTAGTTGAGAGAAAAAATTGTGTGCTTCAAGAAATGGTTAGAGCCATGCTTTATGGTAAGGGATTATCTATGCATTTCTAAGGTGAAATAATCAACACTACGTGTCACATAGTAAACAAGGTTTATCTTAGACTTAAAACTGATATGACACTTTATGAGATCTGGAAAGGTAAATGGCCTACTGTCAAGTACTTTCGTGTGTTTGGCAGCAGCAAGTACATTATGAGAGATAGAGAAAATTTGGGAAAGTTTGATCCCGAAAGTGATGAGTGAATCTTCCTAGGTTACTCCAAAAATAGTCGAGCCTATCGGGTATACAATAATCATGCACGAGTTGTGATGGAATCTATCAATATTGTGGTGGATGATGCATGTAGTGAGGGGGGAGATTAGAGGAGATTGGGTAGAGTTGGAACAATTGAGTGTTGATCCCGGCATGGTCATTGAACCTAAAGAAACTGCGGTTCCTGATCCCCCCACACACTTCTATTGGTTTAGATATACCTAATAAGGAGTCCACACCTGATGATAAAGCTAAACATCCTAAAGAACCTTCGTCTAGAGTTAAGACGAATAATCCTAAAGTTAATATTATTAGGGATTTAAAAGAAGGGATGAGATTTCGTAAGAGAGTTTTGAACAACCTAACATATGCTAGCTATGTGTCTCAGATTGAGCCTAAAAAGGTCGAAGAAGCCCTTAGGATGAATGTTGGGTAAACGCGATGCATAAAGAGCTAAATCAATTTGTGAGAAACAAAGTATAATATTTAGTTCCTAGGCTTGATGATTGTAATGTTATAGGTACTAAGTGGATATTTAAGAATAAAATCGACGATCTAAGTACCATAACTAGAAATAAGGTTAGGTTAGTTGCCCTAGGATATACTCAGGTGGAAGGTGTAGACTTTGATGAAACATTTGCCCCGGTGGCTAGACTTGAATCCATTAGAATTCTCTTGGTTGTTGCCTACACTTTAGGATTAAAATTATACCAAATGGATGTCAAAAGTGCTTTCCTGAATGGGATACTCTAGGAAGAAGTCTATGTTGAACAACCTAAAGGGTTTATTGATCCTAAATATCCACATTATGTCTATAGGTTGAATAAAACTTCATATAGTCTAAAACAAGCTCTTAGAGCTTGGTATGATATGCTTAATGCATATCTCGTGGAACATGGTTTCTCAAGAGGTGGTACAGATAGAACCCTATTTATAAGACATATTGAGGAAATCATCACCATAACTCAAATCTATGTTGATGACATCATTTTTTGTTCTCTTGTTGATTCTCTTGCTCATGATTTTGTTGAATGCATGAAACAAGAATTTTAGATGAGCATGATTGGAGAATTAAATTACTTTCTTGGTCTCTAAGTCAAACAAACGAATGATGGATTATTCATAACTAAATCGAAATATGCAAAAAATATTGTCAAGCGTTTTGGCTTAAGCAGCAAGAAACACACTTGAACCACCATGAGCACTAGTGTCAAGTTAGGTCACGATCCTACAAGTAAGAGTGTTGATCAGACACTATACAAGAGTATGATAGGTAGTTTTCTTTATCTCACTGCTAGTAGACCTGACATAGCCTTTAGTATAGGGGTTTGTGCACGTTTTCAGGCTGATCCCAAGAAATCTCACCTGAGCGTCGTGTGACGTATAATTAGATATGTAAATGGAATTGTTGATTATGGGGTCCTGTACTCTCGAGACTCTAATCTTGATCTTGCTGACTATTCCTATGCCGATTGAGCTGTAAATGCCGATGATAGAAAAAATACTTATGGAGGCTATTTTTATGTTACTGCTAATCTTGTTGCTTGGATCAGTGAAAAACAATATTATATCTCATTGTCCACGGCAGAGGATGAGTATATAACTGCAGGAAGTTGCTGCACTCAACTGCTTTGGATGAAGCAGATGTTGAGTGATTATGAAATTGAGCAATGTACTATGACTATATTTTGTGATAACACTAGTGCCATTAATATTTTCAAAAATCCTATTTAATACTCTCGAACCCAACATGTTGATATACGGCATCATTTTATTCGAGAGCTATTGGAAACTCGTGTTATAACTCTTGAATATATCTCCACAAACAACTAATTAGCTGACTTATTTACCAAGCCATTAGATGGTTTTCAATTTGAATCTCTTAGGACGGCTTTTGGTGTTTGTGTGCCTCATTGATGAAGTATTTTTGGTGCATGCTAGTAACTTACCACTGTGCGACATTGATTTATTCATGCATCATAGTTGTTTATTTGTTTTCTGTAAGAACACATGCATATTTCTTATTTATTATTATTTGCTTTTATTTTTATTTTTAGATGTGTGCAAATCTTGTATGTGCTTGGTGCATTCATACTTTCAAATAAAAAAAACAAACAAACACAAAAAATAAATAAATTTGTGCGGGACATTTCTTTAAAGCTTAACATACATTGAACTTGTTCATGAGATTCCGCCAGTGACAAGTAATAAAGTGGATATTTTAAATCCGAATATCGTCCCACGTAGACTACTATTTGCTATAAATTTTTAAACTAACCTAGTTTCAATTTAAATTAAAATAGTAACTAATAATCAAATCAAATTTTGTTTTCTAAACGAATCTCTAATAAATAAAGTAATGAACTATTTAATAAAATAACGAACTCAAATTAAAATTGCAAATAAATTATGTGATAAGGTAGTTAGGATTTCTGATTTTACTTAGGTTATTTATCATACATTTAATTCTAAATTATTAAGCCATTTTTCATACGTGCTAACGATCGAATTAACATATTGTATTTAGTGATCTCTCTCAAGCAACACTAATTCTATTCATATACCCAAACTTACTACATCTCTATGCAAATCCACACACATATGAACACATTAATCTATAGAAATGCAACAAAAATCACATACGTTATAATTATCTCTCAATATCTTATAATGTCTATGTCAATTATTGCACGAGTTAGAATTATACATCACCTCTCGGTCTCAGTATTATCCCTAAATCAATTAATTGTTGCGTAGACTATTAAAGTATTAAAAAGACATGAAAATCTTGAAATTAAACATATAATAAAAACCTAAGTTACATCATCTATCCTAACATATAAATATTCAACCACTTATAATGTTGAATTTAAACCTGAAAAAGTGAAAAGAAATCACCAAAAATTGACGAAACGTGATTAATCTTGGCTAAAATTGAATTTGCCTTAGTTTTCCTCCAATTCAGCCACTATTCTTGACTTTTCAATTTTTCACTTTTTTTTTTCTTTTACTCTTGTTTCTCCGCCTGTGAGTATAATTCAGCTCCATTTCATCCACTTTGCCTTCTGTTTCTTCCCAGAAAAGCCGGACAATGCGTGATTATTATATGAATCTAATTCTTCTTAGTTTTTCCTTCAATTGACTGCCTCGGTTTTGGTCTGTTTTTATAATAATAATAACAATAATAACAATCAATTGATCAACTTTTTCCTCCTCATGCAATTGACTGCGGCTTCTTCTCTATTGCAGCTTCTTTGTGCGTGATAATAATAATAATCAAATTACTTCCGGGTTAATTTCACAAATGGTCACTGAAGTTATCTGAAAATTTCAAAACGGTCACTGAAATTTCAAAATTTCAGAAACGGTCATTGAAGTTTGAAATTTCTTTCACAAACGGTCACTGAATTTTCAAATTTTTTGGGCAAGTTTGAGACAATTTTTTGACAACTTCCGACTATCTAAACCACCGATTTCGGATACCGTTGGAAAACCCACGATGTCCTCTTCAATTACAACCAAAAATATTTCCAAAAATCCAAGTGATTTGGCCGGAATAAACTCACGAAGTCGGCAACCGAAATTGTGAAAATCTACCCAAATTTTCAGATTTTTTTGGATGAATTTGAGGCATTTTTTCGGCAAATTTCGACCGCCAAAACCGCCAATTTCAAATACCGTTGGAAAGCCCACAATATTTTCTTCAATTATCACCAAAAATCTCCCCATAATTTCAAGGGATTCGGCCGGAATAAACCCACGAAGTCAGCTACCAAAAAAGTTCGAAAATCTGCCCAGCTTGGGTAGCTGACTTCGTGGGTTTATTCCGGCCGAATCACTTGAAGTTTTTGGGAGATTTTTTGTGATAATTGAAGAGGACATTGTGCGCTTTCCAATGGTATCCGAAATGGACAGTTTTGGTGGTCGAAAGTTGCCGAAAAATTGCCTCAAACTTGCCCAAAAAATTTGAAAATCTGGGCAGATTTTTACAATTTTCGGTTGCCGACTTCGTGGGTTTATTCCGGCCGAATCACTTGGATTTTTTGGGAGAATTTTGGTGGTAATTGAAGAGGATATCGTGGGCTTTCCAACGGTATCCGAAATCGGTGGTTTTGGTGGTCGAAAATTGCCGAAAAATTGCCTCAAACTTGGCCAAAAAATCTGAAAATTCAGCGACCATTTGTGAAAGAAATTTCAAACTTCATTGACCGTTTCTGAAATTTTGAAACTTCAGTGACCGTTTTGAAATTTTCAGGTAACTTCAGTGACCATTTGTGAAATTAACCCGATTACTTCCCATTTTTCTGCCGTCTATCGTGTGAGGATATATAAATATGTATTCATTCCCTCTAATGCAGCCGACTTCCTTTTTGTAGTGGGGCCCTCCTTCTGTATTAATTCAGGCCCACTATCAATTTCAAGCCCAATTGATTATATGTACTATATGCTTTGCCGGCCAATTAAACTAATTCTTGCTTCCAAATCCCTCGATCTTTGAATTTTGCCATTTTTCCGCTGTTTTGCATTTTTTCTCCAATTCTTCATCAAATATAAAATTTTACCTACAAAATATAATTTAACATAAATTAGGTAGAATTTTATTCAAAAAATAATAAAATATCATGATTAGCACCGAGAATAAGTATAAAAACTACACTTATCAAAAACCTATACTTAAGATGTAAAAGTAATTATGGGCTTTCATATTTAAAGTTGTGAAATAAAAAAGAAATATGCTAAAAGTCAGGCGGAGAACATAAATAATATCTACAAAATGAGTTTTCATGTATAGGTTCTAATGTGTTTTACTTGGTTTGACTTTCATAAGTAGAGGAATATCCTTATTGTGTTATGCAAGTCATTTCTCACAAAATTAAGGTTTATTGTTTATTGTTAATTGCTTATACTTATGCCTGATAACACTTGCTTTGTTGGGTTGTTGTATGTTATTTTTTCGTCCCTTGTCATTTTGTGACAAAAAGGGGAGTAGAAAGAAATCTTTACTTGCGAATAAGAAAAGCCACTTTATTGCATATTGCATTAACATGATGTTGTGATTTAACATGATAAAATGTTTGACTAAAAATGCATTAATTGATATATTTTCAAGATTACTAGATAAAGTTTTGATGTTTTGTAGTATCAATGTTTCGTTTTTGGTATGTTGGGTTGTATTGATATTACGTCTTAATTTAACATATGATATGAAACTGAAAAGATGCATTATAAATTATAAACTGCCTAAATTACTTTTACACCTTGAACTGCTTGAACTGTTTTTACACTTAATACTATTTCACATACATTTTACATCGAATATTTGAGCTGTCTATTTCAGGAAATAGGTTATGATAAATGAAATGTAGAATTCGTGCAAGATAGTTATTAGTTGTGTCAGTTTTCAAGTTTGTAATTTTATTTTACTACTGCCTTGATTTTATATTGTAGTTTTGTCACAAATTGCCAAAGGAGGATCTTGTTAGGTATTTAATGTAATTGGTAAATCTGTGAACAAAATGACTAAAACTTATATGTTGTAAAAGTTAATGAGTAATGTGCAATTAGTGAAAGTTGTGTCGCCAAGGTTTGGGTCGAGGGTCAGAAACAAAAACTTCATCACTCGAATGTTGACTCGCCTTCGTTCAAGCGACAACCTGTCGCTCGACTGTCACTCAACCCTCGCTCGAACGATAGTGTCATTTGGAAATTTTTTAATTCATTTTTAAAGGCTTTTTATCCGGCCCATTCATTCCCTAACCTACATATAAATATCCAAATGTCACATAACGGTTTTACAAGATTGAATATTGAGAGACACATTCCTTTGAGATTATCTTCATATATGTTTGCTTTCAACATTCGTCCTGTTATTGGCTATTGGCAATGAAAACATCAAATTCACAATTCAAATACCAAACTGCTGCTTCCTTTATATTTGTCAAAGTTTCTGCAGATCAAAGGAAGGCGACTGGAGTTCCAGTCATTAAAGAACGCGGTGTTCTTCATGAATCCATAGGAGATAGACAATTTCACAAAGTTGGGAGTGCATCAGAGCGCAATCCAGGAGAGTATTGGAAACTGCAGGTGGAAGTTGGTGCAGGAGCACAAAATCCAGGAGAGCTATTGGAATTACAGTCAGGAGATCGATAGTACATGTCGTCATCTAGCGTGGTAGAATGTAAGTTATAAATCATTTATAGTGGATTGTTGACTAGCAAAGTGTCCAGAGTTTTTACCCAGTTGAGGTTTCTTCGTGATCTTTTTTGTGTTATTTATTGCTTTCATCATTGCGGTAATCTAACATAGGAAAATATGAATTGCATGATTAACCATCTAGAAAATAATTAATAGTGACTTGTTGCTATTTAATTGTTAAGTAATTTTAATTCCGCATAATCACCTATTCGTCCCCTTTAGGTGTAGTTTGGATCGAATTTTGTATTCTCACATTTTAAGTAAATTCCCATCATAGGATTCAGCCACCCTGTTGTAGTAGCCTATCATAGACTTTAAGAAGTTAAAAAACAAGAAGCTAACAATGAACCAGAACTGAAGTCTCAACTGGACAGTGAACAGTGCATGTTCGGATAAGCTTCAAAAACAGTAAAATTGAGAAATATTTATTACAGAGGAATAATTATCCGAGAAGTCGAGAACTAATAATAGACATGGGGAAAATCCTTCTTCGCCTTGTAGGTTGTCAACTTTGAGACTGGTCTAGAAGTTTCTTTAAAAACATACTGGTTGTGTGTGTGGATACCAGTAGAAGCAGATTAAAAAAAAAAAAAAAAAATCTTCTAGCTTTAACTTACTCGTGTGTGTGCCAGCAGAAACAAACTTCGGTTCTGTTCACGAGTCAGATCCAGAGATGATGATTTTAAGCTCTTGGTTACCATAGTATTCCAGTTGTTCTTCCTTAATTTGCATAACAGAGTTTCTTACATTTACGCAGCAAGAATGTGCCTCAATCATCTGCAGAGTTGGAATATTACCTAATTCAGAAGGGATATTCCTCAGTTTGTGGCATTTTTTCAACACTAACCGTTCAAGTCTGGGGAAATGATCGTATGAGGCATTCCATTGTTCAATTTCAAGGCTATCCAGTTTCAAGAATTTCAGTTTCCGGAACTCATCATCTTCGGTGTTCCATATTTCTCCCTCAAAGGAATCACATTCTAATTTGAGTATCTCGAGGTTGGGCAGTGTCCCGATTAATGACATTTCTTCCCAAGGCAAACCTAGTTTGGATATAGTAAGCTTTTTGATACTACTGGGGAAGTTAATGGCTGTACATTCACCTTTGAAGTCTCTTTGGAATACCATTTTGAGTGATTCAAGCTGTGTAAGAAAGTTGAGATCAAGATGGCGATAAGCCCCATCACCCACTGATAATGGTTGACATATGCATTTCAGGCTATGAAGATTTGGTGAACATCTCAAGATTTCTTCATCCTTCAAATCAAAAATACAAACAAACGAAAGTGTTTCTAGGTTATTTATTTGAGAGCAATCGCAATTGTCACTGAACCTCACGGGGTCTCTGACATGTAGATGCCTCAATTTAGTCATATTCAGAAGGAATGGTGGTATAACATCTGCATGCTCTGCCAGAATAAATTCTAGGTTCTCGAGTGTTTCTATTGATGATGATATACGTGGAATTCCCAAGTACCTCAAGTGAACAAGGAACTCGATTCCCTTTGGAACCATATATTTTACCAACTCCAAGACCCTAGTAAGTTTTAAATTACGAAAGGGAATCGAAGGAATGCCGTAGGGATAGGACAACAAAGAGCGAATATGTAGGCCAAAGGGTCTTGTCCAAATAGCATCACTGTGATAATTGATGTAGAGGCGGTGATGTTGCTCATAGATTGAGAATTGACTAAATAAGGAACATCATTAGCAACCGCATGAATCATCATCAGCAACAGCAACGTAGTTGACATGACAAAAATCATCGTTAGTAGGCTGTAGGCTAAAATGGGAAAGAAAAACAAATCAGAAGGAAATCGTGAGAATGAGTTAACATACTTTTCGACCACCTTCAGGAAGTTTTCTTTCCTCGCTATTCTCAAGCACATATCACGTATTAGATCGTGAATATAACAAGTTTTCACTCCACCACCAGATCTTCTTTTGGCAACTTGTACCAAGCTCCTGTTAATTAGGTCCATTAGATATTCCTCTGCTACATCCTCTAATCTTTTCTGCTCCTCTTTCTGTATAAACCCTTCAGCAATCCACAGTGATAACAACTTCCTAACTGGAACTTCTCTGTCTTCCTCGAATGCTCCAAAGTAAAGGAGGCATGGTTTCAAATGAATGGGTAAATGCTCATAACTAAGTTCCAGTATATCTTTACTAGGGTCTTTGGAAATATAGGAACTTAAACCTCTTGCTACTTCTTGCCATAAATTTTCTTTCTTCTCCATATTTGTAAGAACAGAAGCTATCACAACAACAGCAAGTGGTAGTCCCTGACATTGTCTTGCAATTTTCATTCCAATGTCTTGTAGCTTTGGAGGGCAAAGATCCTTCTGGAATACCTTCTGCTTTAATAAATCCCAACATTCATCTTTTGACAGGAAAGGAAGTTCATTAATAATACCATTTGATGACGCTTCCAAAGCCACATCTTTCGTCCGACTGGTGAATAGAATTCTACTTCCATTCTTGTCATCTGGAAAATACCTTTTGAAATCATCCCATGCATTTATATTCCATATATCATCCATTACAATCAGATATCTCCTTCCTTTTAAATTTTTGTAAAGATATTCAGCCAACCTTTCGTCGTTCATGTTCACCATTGTATATCGGTTAACGTTACTTATGGAACTCAAAATGTCAATTAAAATGTTTCTCTTCTGATATGTTTGAGAGACAACACACCAAGAACGCTTATGAAAATGATAGAGAACAGAGGAATCATTGTACAATGTCTTTGCTAAAGTGGTCTTACCAAGTCCAGGCATCCCAACCATGGAAATAAATTGTAGGTAGTCTGGTCCTCCAACAAGCTGGCTTGCTATTCTAATCCTCTCCTCCTTGAAGCCCACGATAATTTCATGAACTGGGAGAACGATTTTCGGTTGAAAAGATAATACAGTTAGACTTGGTGCAACTTCCAGGATTTCAACACCATAATTGAGCTTGAGATCTGAGAGTGTAGTCTTGATGGATTTATTCTTCTGGATGAAATCAGAAAGCCGAACAGTGAGATACCAAATAGGAATGTCTCCAACCACAAATGAGTTAATGATATATTCAGCTTCATATGCCAGGTCAGTAAGTCGCTTTACACATTCTTTCATCTCCGAATGCTGCTGCACCTCTATATCCTTGACTTTGAGGAAGGATCTCGAGGACATCAATTCATCATGGAGTGTTATAAATTGATCCTGGACTTCAACAATGAGATCTGCCTTGCTATTTAGTAGATGACTGAGATCAGCAAGGAGAGAGTCAACAATGAATAATGAAACCACAGCAGTGTTTTTAGCTGTATAAACTGGCAGCTTCGAAACTTTGACGCAACACACTTCAATCTTTGCATTCAGGATCTCAAAGTTGGGTAACAAAACAGAAAGCGCCAGATCAACTCGATCTTTGGTGAAAAGGAACGAGTGCAAAAGAATTCCTGCTTTGTTGACTATATCTTCAATATCTGTCAATATATTATTGATTTCTTCTAGTTCAGTACAGTGCAATGGTGTATCCCCAAGAAAGGTGAGCAGAAATTTCAGATCCGTCAAAAGAACTTTAAGTTGATCTTCCTCCGGAACCTTGGAATCAGTTTCAGAATCCAGCAATACTTGTAGAGTTTCAACCAGAAAGTCGATAAAGCTTGCTAAAAGTTCGTCTTTCTTAGACAAATGCTGCAGCTTTGGAAGTGCAAAAGTCTCCCTAAGCTCTGGCGTGAAACAGAAAAGGAGCTCTAAAAATTCTCGACAAGAATCTCTCTGTCTCCTATAGAAGCAATCGTCAGCTAAGTCCTCCGTCTGCTGTAGTAGCAAGCTGCAGCACTTGAAAGCAGAATCATCAAGATGTTTCAACAGATCTTTAAGAGTACCATGCTCTGAGTTGATGTACAGTTTGATTGCATAGCCAAATAGAACGTCCAAAAACTGTGGTCCCTTCCATCGAAAGCTTAGAATTTTTTGGCTTCCATCAAGAATCAATTCTTTCAGATGGGGAACGAATGTTGGGTGTCTGACTAGGTATGTCAGATATATGAAACTGAAACCTATTTTCATTTGAATGTAGCAAAGTCAGAGAAGGGAAGCAAGAAGAGTGAATGTGTATATCGAATGCACTTGAGTTTATAGATAAATCTAAAACTCCTTTTTCAGTGATATATTAGAAAGTCAGGATTATTAAAATATCTATATAGTCAATTTTGGGTGCTCAAGTCAAATATAATAATAATAATAATAATCACTTATTTACTTTAAAGGACAAGTTGGAGACATGAATTTTAGAGCTTGTTTGGTTTAGATTTTTTGGAGGAAGAATTGATTTTAAATAGTGATATGATAGGAAATGTGTGGTTGAAAAAAAAGAAAAATGTATTGATGTGATGTAAAATATTATTTTATAAGCTAACCAAGAAAAGTGGATTTTGAGTCTTTTGACCAATTTTGATCAAATTAAAAGGGGTAAAAAGGATAATTTTTATATTAAGAGCTTGTTTGGTTTAGATTTTTTGGAGGAAGAATTGATTTTAAATAGTGATATGATAGGAAATGTGTGGTTGAAAAAAAAGAAAAATGTATTGATGTGATGTAAAATATTATTTTATTAAAGAATGTGTGGTTAAAAAATGAGAATTGATTTACTGTAGAACTGGAGAATCCTAACCAAATAGGCTCTTATTGGAAAACATGTGATTTTTGCCAAAACAATTTGTTGTAGAAAATAATTTGACCAAACATTTCTAGTAATGCCAATTGAGGTGGGTAGTTTCGATTCCCTTTTATCATGCCAATTTTATTTGGCAAAATTTGCATGCTACTTTAGATTCTTGCACTATGTCTAATATACAATCCGTGTAAACCAATTTAAAGTATTACCAACATTTAACACCTTGTTTGAATTTTCACTTACCTCTTGTATCGACTGTTTCGAGTTCTTCTTTTTCATCAATGTCATCCAAGATTGGATGACTATTCCCATGTAAATCATCGGCTCCCATATCGTGGGGAATTGAGATATTATTGAGACCGCTAAAATCATTATCGTGCACAGGTTACATGGATTGTAGTGTAAATGGTGAGTTACTACTACCAAACTTAGCATCAACATAACTATTGAGATCCATTTATATAAAAAAATAAATAAAAAAATAAAAAAATTGAAGGGTATAAATATAAAATAGAAAATAATAGATGAATAATATAATTGAGAATAAAGTGAGAAAATATATGGAATGGCTATGAATAATTAAGTAATATTGAATAAAACGAATAATATAAGAATTGAACTGAGAGTGAGAAATTTAAATTGTAAAAGTAGAAGATAGATTGTAAAGAATTTGTATGAAAAAATTGGTTAAAATGATGAGTATTTATAGAGTTAAAAAACAAATATTTAAGTGACCACTAGGTCACCAAAAAAAATAACTAAGTGACCATCGGGTCACCAAAAATAATAATTTGAAATGTGATCGTTTGGTCACAAAAAGAAAACAAACCCACAAGCTCAACTTGTATGCTTGGTCCAGTAGTCGATAGCTCGAGCGGCAATCGAGCTCAGATTTTTTTGGAGCTTGACTAATGCTTGAATTTGTCCCTAGCTACACGAGCTCGTACAGTCCACGGTGTTTTGAAACAAACAAGATACTAAAATCGCTAAGATACCACTTGTTATGAAACAACCAAAATATCTCTTGTTAGAAGGAATATTAATATGCTCGGATCGCTGTTAGCAATGTTGGAAATACAAGAATTATGTATTGTTTGAAAGCGGCTTGACGAAACCAACCACCAGAATGAATTGTTGAAGTTATATGACAAATAATGAAGTATTAGATCAAGCAAAAGAATAATAAAGACAAGAAATATGGTAAAGAAATTAAGAGATTTTATTGATTCAAGAATAAAGGAGAATAGAGAAAATTACAATGGATCCTAAAATTTTAGTAATCTATTTTCTAACACTATAAAATTGTATAGAAAAACCTAATGTTTATAGGGATCATGTAGGGGATGTCCAAACCCTATTAGTAGAGTTGTTGATGAAGTAGGATACCAAAAAAATCGAGTCCAAAACAATTTCAACTTCCAATAGGCTTCCAAAATAGTTATTCAATTTGACATAGGATTCCAATAGCATTCTAAATTGAATTCTTCTTGGCATAGGACTTTTGTGTGGATTGTCTTAGATTAACAGGATAAGATTTGGCGAAAATCTTATGTTGGAGGTTGGTTTGCTTGAATACGTGTTTGATAAGGGGTATTACACTGATCAAGACATAATTTTTTAGATGTGAAAATTCTCTTCGAAACCTTTTTGACTTAGGTTGTTAAATATATAAGGGTGTTTAAAACCTGGTACCCTAAAGTCATATGATTTGGGAGTCATCGACCTAAAGTCTATTACAGGTGTCATTTAGAAAGGTTAAGGGAGAGAAAAAAAGATACATTTAAAAATCAGAAAAAAGCAAGTGCATGAAAAAAAAAGAAAAAAAAAAGACACTAAATGCATTGGATAAGCTCCAAACACTTGTTTGAGGGAATTTGACCTCCGATGAAGGATATTAGCCTAATTGAGTAAAAAACTTGATCGTTTGAAAACCCGCAAGTGAACGGGATCGTGAACAAGTAATGAAAAATATGTAGCTTTGCAATTGATACCGTGAGTGATTCGGCATATTTGAATTCTTATATATATTAACCCAACAATCTAACAAGAATTTTTATTACATCTAGCACATTTTTCACCATAGAACAATTGATGTATAGACGCCTCGTGATTTTCCAACCTCAAAACCCCATTACATCAACCATAGTGCTGTCAGTCTTCAATTCAATATGCTTGTGTAAAATCCACATCGCCAACAGGAGCAACATTTGTTACACTGACTTCTTCCCAAAATGAACACTTTCCTTTGTTCTTTCTATTAGCATATTTACAACCTTAAGTTTAATTCTGCATAAACGACTGTATTGAAAAGAAAATTTACCTCGAAAGAGTATCCCAAAGCACAATCTTTGTTCTCTTTTTTGCGGGTCCGACAATGGTCCCCTTCTTGTCATGCTAACAGTAACAGTTCCTTTTTCTCCTTTGTCAACTTTCTTGATGTGCCTAACATTTTCATGTGATTCCACATGAAGATAATTGAAACACACAGACACACACATATATAATCTTAAAATAATATAATGAGTTTAGAAGAGAGACTCAAATGTTGATTTCTCTCCTTTACATTTCATTTTGAAGACTAAGAAAATAAATTTTCAAGTTTTTGCTGCAGAAGTGAAGCTTTAGCTTTGTTCCATTTTGGAATTTTTATTTTCAAGTTGCACCAATTAAAAAACTTAATTAGTAATAATTCTTGTAATATATATAGGCAAAAAGAAGAGGAGTAGGTACGGCGCAAAATAAGGCATTAGGCAATGTGAACGTCTAAATTTGTTCCAAATATGACCTAAGGTTTAAACATTAATTCGAAATTGAGTATATTGGCATAATTTAGCCCCTGTTTGACACCCATTTTATGAGAATGAGAAATTTTGGAATAGTGATTGATGGGAGAATGTGTGGTGAAAAAGTGATGAAAAGTTTTAGGTTTTTGTGTAATAATATTTTATTTGGAGAATGTATGGTTGAAATGNTGTGTAATAATATTTTATTTGGAGAATGTATGGTTGAAATGAAAAAAGAGAAGAAAATAAGAATGAGAAAGAGAATAGAATGGGTGCCAAGCAGGGGCTTAGATTCCATGGCTACCCAATAACTTAGTAGGGTTTATTGGGTGGTTCAGTCCATTATTATTTCTTCCGGTGTACGATATGACTTGACTTACGGGGGTGTTTGCACATTATGGAGTAAAAAATGCATTTTATGACATGATGTGATGGAAAATATGAGATTAAAAAATAAGGAAAAATTTTAGATTTACGTGTAATATTATTTTATTGAAAAATGAGTTTTGAAAGAATGAATTTTTGTAAGAATGTGTATCAGATAGGGGCTTAATAATATCCCTTTAAAAAAACGCAATTTGTTCGGGAAAAAAGAAGAGAAACCCCGAAATGTATGAGACGTTAGAAAAAACAATTATTAAACATTATGAAAGTTTGTATCATTCTTCAAGCGATGCTTCTCTTGTAAAATAATTCCTAAATTTGAAAAGTTGCAAGTCTTCCTCTTAAGAAACAAAAAGAAATCAAAGGGATTTGATTGAGATTGGAAAATAATTATAGATTGCACCCTAATTTATCATTTAAACTGTCGTTTAAGTTTTAAACATTTTATCTATTAGGTAAATTTTCAAAGCACCTTTAAACTCAGCTTATAAGATAAAAGTGTTCAAGTGGTTATACATTCACAAGTCAAGTCTAAGCTTAGAATGTGAGACGCAATTAAGGTCGATACGATCAACATCTAAGTTTAATTTGGTGATTTTACGAAACCTCTTCTTTACATCGCTTCATTGCTACTAGAGTCGTCTCCACAAGGATGTGTCTAATACTAGATATTACAACCTAACTCACCTTTAATACAAGATTTGTAATGGTGTCCAACATGCTGATTTATTATATTTAGATAATGATTTTAGCTTGTCAAATAGTGTAGGACATGTGAGACAGTTCACAATCACATCAACCCCTTAGGGACATGGGACTTGAAAAACACTTATTAATCTCGTAAAGGATTGCCGCGAGGACAAGGATTTGGACCTCTACATTTTTAGGGTAGGATAGGGCAGGAGCATATACAGCTATATTCACAGTGAATAGTTCGCTAAAATCACATAAGAATACGGTATCATAGACAAGGAATAAAGAATGAATAAAAAATAATCGTCTCACGAGGACTATGTATTCAATCAGTTTCAATTCCGATGAATACTAACTTTAACAAAAATATCAAACTTATATGAAGATTGGTGATTGCAAAGTAAATTATACAAGTAACTATAAAACTTTTTAACTAAATTATGTGGCGTTTATGAAAACTCAATTAATTAAACTCACTAGCACCTCGAATCTCCTATATTCTTCTAGTTTAATATGAACCTAAGAAACCAATAATACTTATTTAGATTTGAATATCAATGTTCCTATTTTAATTAATAATTCTCTCGAGTAATATTAAATATATCCTCGCATATGACTTTACCATATATTTATGAAGGATGTGAATATGTGAAAATGATTGAAGTCTCAAGAAATTCACAATAAGATCCTGCAATACATAGTAGGGCTTATTAGAGAACTTAGGCAAGTTTGACTCTAAAAGTTATAAAAGAATATTCCTAGGCTACTCTCCAAATGGTAGGGCTTATCGAGTGTACAATTCTCGCACATTCATAATGATAGAATCTATAAATGTAATTGTTGATGATGCTTTAAGTGAGAGTGAGTCATTTGTTAACTTGGAAGAATTTAAGCGAACAAGTGGCAATCCTGTCATTGAAACTAAAGAGGAATGCAACCGGAAACCTCAAAGTTCTCCAACACATGTAGATACACAATGTAAGGAACCCTCATAAAGAGGTAAGACTAATCATCCTAAGGATAATACAATTGGAAGTTTAGAAGAAGCGATGAGACTACATAAAAGAGTTTTGAATCAAATGACATATACTAGTTACATATCTCAAATTGAGCCCAAGAAGGTAGGAGATGCCCTTAGGGATGAATGTTGGGTTAATGCCATGCATGAGGAGATAAACCAATTTACTAGAAATGATGTATGGTATTTAATACCTAGGTGTAAGAATGGAAAATGTTATAGGTACCAAATAGATATTACCCTAACTAGAAATAATAGGTCACTCGCTCAAGGCACCCAGGAAGAAGGTATAGATTTTGATGAGACATTTTCCCCTAGCTCAACTTGATTCTATTAGAATCCTACTTGTCGTAGCTTGTTCTTTAAGATTCAAACTCTATTAAGTGGATGTCAAGAGTGTATTTTTGAATGTTATTTTTTCAAGAAAAGGCATATGTTGAAGAACCTGAAGGATCTTTTGATACTAACTTTCTCCACTTTGTGTATAGACTTAAAAATGCCTTGTATGGATTAAAACAAATTCCTAGAGCTTAGTATGACACACTAATTGCATATATTTTGCAACACGAGTTCTCCTGAGGTGGTACAAATAGAATTTTGTTTATTAGGTGGAGGAAACAAACATCATAACTCAGATACATGTTGATAACATCTTATTTGAATCTCTCACATAATCTTTTGCTTATGAATTTGCTGAATGTATGAAACAAGAATTTGAAATTAACATGATGTAAGAACTCAGTTTTTTCTTAGCTTTCAAATAAAGCAAAGTGACGATGGATTGTTTATATCTCAATCAAAATGCGCTAAGGATCTAGTAAAGAAATGTGGGTTGGATAGTAAGGAGCACACTAGAACACCCATGAACAATAGTGTCAATATACATCGTGATCCTTCAAGTAAAAAGTGTTGATCAAACGCTTTATCGAAAATGATAGGTAGTTTATGTTATCTTACAACTAGTAGATATAACATAGCATTTAGTGCTAGTGTTTGTGCTAGATTTATGACTAACCCCAAAGAATCTCACTAGAGTACTGTGAGTCGTATCACTTCATATGTTATGACACTATAGATAATGGTATTTGGTTCTCTAGCGATTCTAACATAGATCTAGCATGTTATTATGATGTCGATTGTGCTGGAAATGCCGTTAATAAAAACAACACATTTGGAAGGTTTATTATGTTGATGCAAATCTTGTGGCTTGGATGAATAAGAAGCAAAATTATATATAATTGTCCATGGCTGAGGCCCGTGTATTGCTATTGTTACGCACTGAGCATTGATGTGGTTTCATTTAGTACAATATTTCATGTTTTGTACTGTTTTATTGATTTGGGTATAGCATAAAATGTGCAATTGCTATGGGTTCACATTATGCATTTGTCTACACTTAGACTAGGGTTTGGGCCTGATGATCATTTTGCTTGGAATTGTTTTATGGGGGGAAAATATACTTATTTTACCATAAGCTATACAATGGTGGTATTATTCGTCTAGATACGAAATTTTGTATATGAGCATGATAAGAGAACATATCTTAACTACGTGAATTCAGATTGGTTTAATAGATTTCTCCTGGAGAATGCCTTGAAAATATTAGAATATTTTCAGAAAATGAGGTATCACGATAAGGTAGAAAAGAAGAAATTTAATGAGGCATAGTTTTATTGGTAAATGATATGACATGTATACATTGGATGAGGTTGATAGTGCATGTGAAAAAGATAAAATGCAAGCAACCATAGATGTTGAAAGTGGTGATAATCATATTAATAAAACTGTTGGTGGACATGTGAGTAGTGATCATGAGGTACATGTTGACGATAATGGTAGTGGACATATTGAAGGAACTATTGTGGATGAACTTGCAAGTGATAGGGAACATGTGGTGTCTCCTGCTAATAATGCACCACATATTGAAGAACATGTTCTGCCTTCTGCAGAACATGATGGAGACTATGACTTGGGGGCTGCAATGGATGAACCTGCATTTGATGCTGATTTGGGGACTGCATTGGATGATCTTGCAGTTGATGCTTATTTGGGGGCTACAATGGGTGAACTTGAAGTTGATGAAAATTTAGGGACTACAATGGGTAAATCTTCAGATGATGAAAATCTGGAACCTACAGTAGAGAAATCTCCAGTGGATGCTGCAGTTGAAGTGGAGGCTACAATGGAGGAACACGTAGTAAAGGTTGTGATGCCTCTTGATGATAATGTATTAACCATTGAAGAAACTGTGGTAGATGAACTTGCAAATGATGAGGAACCTTTGGTGCCTTCTGTTGATAATGCACCATCTGTTGAGGAATCTATCGTTCCTCCTACTGAACATGATGGGGACTATGACTTTGAAGAAAGACACTTAGAGGACTTTAATGATCCAACATATGAGCAGGGAAAAAATGTAGCTGCAGATAATAGTGATGAAAATGCATTCTTCACGTTAATCGAACCTCTTGATATTGGTGATGAAAATCTGATGGATGAAAATCAAGGCAATGGTGTTGAAGATGTTAATGGAATAAACTAAAGAGTCCATGATGGATACTAGAAAAAAGATTACGTAAGTTTAGATCATATCCAAAATCGTCCATGAGCAGTTTCATTGAGATGGTGAAGGAGGACTGCATGTATGAGGTATCAAAGCAAGAATTTTATAGGACAATAGCAAAAATTTTAGAAGTTATCAATGGTCTTGTATTTGAGCAGTACAAGATACTATGGGACTGTGGTGAAGAGCTCAAAAGAACAAATCTTGGTAGCACAATTCAAATTGAAGGTACAGGGCCTACATTCAAAAGATGTTACTTATGCATGGGAGCTTACAAAGAAAGTTTTAGGTCTGAATGTAAGCTTATGATTGATTTAGGTTGGATGCTTCTTAAAAAGTGAACAAGGTGAATAATTGTTGGATGCAGTTGGTATTGATGGATAGAACTGCATATTCTGTGTTGCATGGGTTGTAGTGAATGCTAAAAGCAAAAGAAATTAGGAATGGTTATTAGAACTTTTGATAGTTGACATTATGATGTATAACAACAGGGCTTGGACCTTCATATCTGATAAAAATAAGGGTTTGGTAGACTCCATTAATCTCTTATTTGAAGTGGCTGAGCATAGGTGTTGTGCAAGACACTTGTATGGTAACTTTACTTTGGCACATAAGGGCATCATCTAAAAAGTTTGCAGCTAGGGCAACAACTGTACCAAAGTGGAAGAATGTAATGACTGAAATGAAAAAAAATGAATGAAGAAGCCTTCAAGTGGTTCAATGAAAAACCAACCTCACTGTGAACTAGATCATATTTTCAGGAGCATAGTAGGTATGATATCATACTTAATAACTTATGTGAGGCATTCAACTCTTCCTAAAAGCTAATTATTTCATTGTTGGAAAAGATTAGACATCAATAAATGAAAAGGGTGAATACAAAAAGGGAAGCAGCACAAAGATGTGATCATGCATTAGGTCCAAGAATTATGAACATAATTGAGAAATACAAAGCAGCTGCAAGAGGCCTTCAACTCTTCCATCGTTGTTGCAAGAGAAAAGCCTATTATCTCGTTGTTGGAAAAGATTAGGCATCAGCTCATGATGAGGATGACAACAAAAAGGGAAGCAGCACAAAGATGGGATCATGCTTTTAGTCCTAGGATTATGACTATAATTGAGAAAGCAAAGGCATATGCAAAATACTTGAAGGCAGATTATGCTAGTAGTGAGAAGTTTAAGGTCACCAATAGAGATGGAATAAAATGGGGTGTGGACTTGGCAAGAAGGGAATGTGCATGTAGAAAATGGCAACTTACTGGAATTTCATATGCTCATGCAATCTCTAGTATGCTTTTTAGGAACATTGGCAAATATGAGTACGTTGATGCATGCTACACCAAAGAAGCTTATCTCAGGTTCTACAATCTAATCATCTAACCACTGTTAAGTCCTAAGTTATGGCCAGAACTTGGTAAACATTCTCTTGATCCATCTGTAAAAAAGAAACAGACGGGCAGGACAAAGAAGATGAGAAAAATGTCCCAAGTTGAGCCACCTGCATGTACAAAAATTGCAAGAATAAGTATGGAAATTGTAGAAGATGTGGAGGAATATTCCATAACAAGAGAACATGTACAACCTCCTTGCCTAAAGATGCAAGTTCCCAGTCAAGTTCACAAGCAAATATGTAGCAACAATTATAGCCAACAACATCACAAGGCAAGAGAAAAACATCTACATCTAATGAGGTTTGAGCACATATAAAGAAGAAGAAGCTTAAGGAAAAAGAACTTAGCTTTTGCTGATGATATGTTGAATTGTTAGACTACTTTTGTAATATTCATGATCTTTTGTAAGGGAAAATTAATATCATTATTGTACATTGATGATCGTTTGACACGTTAGACTGATCTGATCTTGAAATGCTCTTTTGAAGATGTATATTTCATTTGAAAATGAAAAAAAAAATGTTCAGCATCGTAATCCTTTAATTCACTGTTATATTTTCAATTTTGTGTTATATATCTTGGAAGTGAAACAAGTGTGGAAATGGTCATAATTAGTTTGAACATTGTCTAAAAATTTAACATAACATTAAGGACCTAATATAAAACTCATTAAAAGGTTTGAGACTTGTGATGCAACGAATGGAAAACATTTAGGACTGCCTCTGAGACTTTTGAAATTGTTTTGGGACCATCGCTGCACCATCTCCATAATGTTCTCCAAACAAAATTTCCCTTTTATTTCTGAATCATTCATTTTTAGCAAAGAAAAGGAAAGTAGGAGAAAGAAAATAATGAAGCACTACTGAGTAATAACATGTTTTATTATTAGAAAATAAGTTAAAAACCCATTGGACTCACGATTTGTAACTCAGAGACCCACATCACAACATAAAAATCCAATATCTAGATCAAACCTAACCCGAATCTAGGTACAAACTCATTTCACAAAAACTCCATATACAAATCCAATCAGTCAAGTCTTACATGCACTACGGCTTCTTGAATGGAGGGTGTTTATTTCATTTTCCATCTCTCTCCTAACACGTAGAAGTTTAGGGATTAGCCTATTCGATCTCTCACACATTGGCGGGTTGCACTAGTCAAAGAAATTACATCCGCAACATCCTGATATCGTGGGCAGCTGATAAACCTTTTTCATGAGTTCAAGTTTATCCATGAAGTCTTCATCCCCACAGGAAACCCACATCTACAGACATTCATCTATATCTCCTTTCTTAAAAGCTTATGACGGTTATTGGAAGAGAGAATAAATATCCAACGAAATGGAGGGAAATGTATAGTGATTTGAATAGTCGAAGTGGTCAATATACTTCATTTTTTTTTTTTAATTTTCCAAGTCAACTAACAATGTTTTAGACGATTTTCATCCAAATGGATCCCAATTGCATATTTATGAAAGGTTAGGCAAAAAATGGAAAAGTTAGGGATCGCAGCTGTAATTTTCCCTAATATTAATAACAAGAAAGAAATTCCGATTAAAGATTTGGTTGATTAAAAATAGGAAATTGAAAAGTTTCAAAGTGAAGATAATATGAATAGAGAGCGTGAGATTTTAGTGAATTACAAGTAAGAAAATCGGGAGGAAATTAAAAAATGTGTACATTTGCATTTCGAATTTAGTGATCCACAAAATTGGAAAACTATTGACCAAAACTTGATTAACTTGTTAGTGAAAAGAGGTCCCCTTAGGGAGGATGGTTTTACTCTTCCAAATGATTGAGAAAATAGATATTTCTCTTCTATATATTGAATTCGACATTTAGTAAATGGTGAGAAGAGTGATAGAAAATGGTTGGTATACCCTATTTCATTGGATAAAGTATTTTGCTTGTGTTGTAAGTTGTTTAAGCAAGAAGGAAACAATATTTGTTAGGTTTTATGTAATTGGCAATTCTGTGAACAAAAGGATTGAGATAAACATGTTGTAAAAAGTCAATGAGTTAGTTATAATATTGTATAGTTGGGATTGGTAGTATAGTCCTTAAAGGAGTCCAAGATGTTCAAGAAGGTTACATATGATCAAGGAGTGCAATTAGAGGTCTAAAGAGTATCAAAGCGCAGCACAAGTTATGTTCCAAATTCTCAATCATCACTTGTAACGCATGTTTTACATAGAAAACATTAGAATTTGGACAAGGCTATTTCTATAAAAATTGTAGCCCTTCGAGTTAACTTTCCAATGAAATTTGAATAACTTCAATCGGACATTGATAGATAAGATTATAATGAAAATACTGATAACTACTCAGCTATCGCTCGACTGTCGCTGGCTCTCGCTCCAACGACCAATGCAGTAACATTTTCGCCCAACCTTCACTGACAGATCGCTCAAGCGACCTACATGTGCGGCCAAACCTATTTCACGATTTTGGAG